>VZTN01029243.1:57133-79449 GCA_013400515.1 Erpornis zantholeuca | reverse complement strand
GAGGCCCTTGCCGGGGAAGGGCGACCGGCCCGGGTCCCGCGGGGCGCTCCTGGCCGCGGGTCTCGCCGGCTGGGCCGGGAGATGCTGGACCTCCGCCGGCTCCTCGCAGGCCCGGCTCGGGGCGCACCCAGTCAGAGAAACGGGTCGTGCAGCACGGGGGAAGGGATGTGCCGTTTAAACATAGGGCTTATTTTATTTTGATCTCATGGTTCAAGGTTCCTCTGGCAGCCGCAGCGCCGTGCAGTTTGCTCTGTTCCGCTGTCACAGCCTACAGCAGGTATCAGACAGGAAACTGCTGAAAAAACCCGCTCGTAATTCGGGGTCCTTAATGAGATTAAAAGCCTCAATTAGTTGCAATCAGGGAGCAATCGCATGGAACATGTAAGTCAAACAGTTACGCTGACTTTTGGAGAGCTACTCATTAATTGAAAACACTTGAGACTTTTAAGTGCTTAAAGGAGACAAACCAAATTGGCAAAATAGTGTCGTTTTCTCGAACTGTCTAAGAGCCTTTTGTGAATTATGCACCATACTGGGGAAGCTTGGTAACCTGATGCACTCCTTGTTAAGAGAATTCAAATCATAAGCTTAGAACTGAGTTGTATCTGGTCTCAGAATGAGGAAAGCTCGTGCTACTCTGAAACCAGTGTGTTAATCCATTAGTTCATGCTGGGATCCTTTAACACTTTCAAGTTGTAAGTAAGTCTAAGTAAGCTTAGACAAGAACAGTTGCCATATGTGTTTGTTTGAATACATGAGAGGTATTCTCATGTTCCTTTTCTCCTATCTCCAGATGTTTAAAACAAAGACTCACTGAGGTACTTTGAACCTTACCTGCTGCCCATTGCTACAACTAGTTAGGGTTCTTATGAACACAAAACCACTACTTGGGGCTTGCAGACAAGATTTTACTTCAAGCTGTGTGAACACATACAAAAACATATTTCGTGTCCCAGACTCTTGTGTCATATGATGAGAGTTGATACCTATCCAGCATATAAAATCTGTTAATTAAAAGTGTATGTTTTCATTCATTCTGCACCTGCTTTTCAAGCCAACAGTTACTTATTTTTTTAGAGACAGCATTGCTGAAGTGGAGTTTGAGTACTGATCTCAATCTGTGACTCATGGTATAGCTGGGAAGTGACCATCACTGGGGGTAGATGGAGTGCAAAGCAAGGATGTGATCTATTGTACTTAAACTGTTCTCCATGGGCCAGCAAAGATCCTAAGGAATTTGCAGGTGAAGAGAATGGTGACCTGACATACTTGTTTAGGTGGCATGCTCCATCTGAGAGCAATCCCCAGGTTTTCTGAAAAAACCCAAAACACCATCCCACAAGCTGGCATCTTTCCCCAAATGTTAACTCACATGTTTATGAATCAAAATTTGACAATACATTTCAGGTGTGGGACAAATTCCTGCATGAGGTTTATGAAGGAAAAGCTGGTTGCCATACCCATGTGATTCCACCTTCAGGACTACCACTGAGGGACATCACTGCGACAACAGACATGCCATGACCATCCTGATGTATGGCTGGACTCCCACTTGTGGGAGAAGAGGAAGGAAAGGGCTGAAAAGACCCCTGCCACCACACCAGAGGGAAGGGGGAGGTCCTCTTTGATTTCCTCATTAGGAAGAAGTGAGGATTCTGTGGAAAGAAAATAGTCTTTGTCACCGAGAACGAAGGCCCCCGGTTATATTATGCATGAGCACAGGTACTGGGAAGACTCTAATATATGGCAAGGGCAGACAAGAAAGACAACTAGAAATATTAGCCTAGCAGAAAGAGATAAAAGACTTAGGTGGGATTCATTTTACCTAACTTTAGCTATCTGAGTTTATGCAAAACACACCTGGCTTTCAAAATTAGATAAGGTAAATCCTGCCCTACAGCTTGCCCAAGTGGAATAAGGTAGCACTGAAAGGGATCTGAAGAGAAAAGACTGAGGTTCAGGTTGACAGATGAGAAAAATTACCTTTAATTGCTCCTTTTCCCCTTTTAGCTGTGGTTTGAGCAAGAAGAGACAAATACGGTTTTCAAAGCAAGTGCCTTGCCTTACACAGACAAGTGATAATTCACAGGTGTCTGCTCTCTGCCCCAAAGACAATGTGTGGTGCAAACGCACTGCTGTGTGCTTTCTGTGAGAGGAATGGGCTCTTCCATGGCCTTGTCCTACAGCACGATCTCAGGGAACTGAAAAGTAGCTAAACCAACAACATCAACAGTGTTGCCACAGACATTTCTATAATAAGTGGATTTGTGAAAAATAGCTACAGCCTTAATTTTGTTTTTGCCACTCTGCCTTAAGACCACACATCCTCTCTGTAGCACGCTCTATAGCGAGACTGAGCACACACACGTCCTGCTCTCACACAGCCTGCTGTTCAGTAAGAGCCTAACCACAAGAGTTGTGACTAACAGATGTGACCTTTTATTGGTATGCTTACAATGCACTCGGTGATGGGATGAACCCACAATGCCAAGCAAAGCCTTCGCTTTGGCTGTGTGATCCAACAGGTCTTCAGCATCATGTGCTTCCCAGAAACGAGTACTGGGAGAAGACCCACAGTGCAGTCTATGAGGAGGGAAGTGAGGAGAGTCATCATTTCTGAAGAGCATTACCAATTCTGGCACTAATTTTCAAATAGCTGAGGGTTGCAGCTGAAACTGGCTAAGAAGTCACCAACCTACATTTTATTCTTATCCTATCCGCAAGCATCTCTTGCCCTTTCCATCTGTGAGAATAAGCAGGTATTTACTGCATCTGTCCAATGTGTGGTGGGGAGGAGGGGCCAGCAAAAAAAAATCAACTTTAATTAAAGTGGCTGATTTTGACAACAAAGGATTAGGCAATAGCTACATTTGAAGTTGTTTTGCAGATTCCAGCAAGGAGTATGAGGCAGATGAATGGGGATAAGCTGGGAGCAGCAAACTTCCTGTTGCATCTCAGATGGAGATGATGTCTGATAATCATCAGTGACACTGGAAATTATTTAACAATGCAATTCATCTTTCTCTTGGGAGTGTAGTGAGCAAATTTCATGTATCAGTGATGCCATGAAGCTTAAACAACTCTTTCAAAGAGAATAAAAAAATTAATTTTTTCTTTAGTTGCCATTTAATGTTCATTTTTATGGTTTCAAGCTTGGGGATGGAAGGGGAAGGGAAGGAAACACCTCCAAGCTGTGGGGCTGAGGGTGCACTATTCTATTAATTTTACAAGTCAACGCTCTGGCACAAATGATATTCAAGAAACAAAATGTATTTCCACAGGGAAACATGCAGCTATACTACTGCATCTGTCAAAAAATAATTCAAATCACAGCTATTCATTGGGAAGATGAATTCTCAGAAGCTGTAATGCTGAGAGAAACCTAAAATACCAGGAGAGCAGACAGTAAATTAGACAGGCCCATAATTTGAAATGATGGGAGGGGAAAAAAAACCAGAAACAAGGAAACAATGGGATAGTAGAGTTCATAAACAGAAACTGTAACAAAAGCCTCTGTTACTGGTAGTGTAGTGGAAACTCTTTGGAATACTGCATTCGGTCCTAACTATCTTCTCATCAAAAAGACATCAGCAAACATAAATGAATTATTTTTTTAAAAAAGCAGAAGTGATGAGGATTGATTTAGAGACCCTGTCACATGAGCTGAAAGAACTAAATACAGCTGTGCACGGTGTGTAGGACACAATGCTACAAAAAATAGACGCAGTTGTGGGAGAACAGCTATTTTGGTTTACAGAAATGAGAGCATTGTTATTGTGAGGAGGGAGAAACTGGGATGAAACAAGGCAAAAAGATTAGGATGAGTGCTGTCACAATGGCTTGGCTGTAAGATCCACTGGCTGCAGGAGCAGTTGCTGTGGGAGACTTCTTGCGGTATTTGAAATAAGCACAACACAGTGTTTATCCCTTGGCCTACCAAGCACAGTGGGCTAGTTGATCTCTTACAGAGGAATTTTCCATCTTTAATTTCTGTGTTTCTAAAGCTTCCTCCTCGGTAAAGCACTGTTTGTCAGGCCAGTGGCAAACCTCGAGGAGAAGACAAACAAAATAGCCCACGGGCAGAGATCTATTGAAACAAAGTAAATAACTGAAGTATGTTTGTGTGTGATACTTTACAGTCACACCACAAATCAGAGCCAGGCAAAGGCAGTGGCAACCACTATTCCTTACACTGACCCCTGCTAGAAACCATAATATAAATTTCCAAGGTCACAAGCAAGCATAACAAACCATTCTTTCCATCCTCCTGCTTTAAGTCTTCCCATCCCACTCCTGATTTCATTTGTCTCTCCAGCATCTCCATCTGCTCCCTCTCCCTCTTGCCTTTCATTCCCAAGGTCAGTAAACTGAATCTTTAAATTCATTGCTTGGAATCTTATACATCAATCCAAACCCTCTCCAATCTGGTTTCTATACCTCAGGCATCAGAGTGGTGTGTCACACTTTCTAACTACCATGTTTCAGTGAATCCTCAGAGCAGTTCCCATAATCTCTGGCATGTCAGCAATCTTTGAAACACACAGCTGTCCTTTTCCCTGTCATTTTCCATCTTATGGTTTCTTTTTCTTCCTTAATTGCTTCGTCATTGTATCATCCTTTGGCTTTCTCTGGGAGGGCTTTTTTCTTTTGGTCACTTCTTCTTCTCTTGACTTCAGGTAATTTCACATACACAGACCAATTAAATTACTGGTGCCTGGTTGTATTCTCTAGTTCACTCCCTTCTCTTCCTTTTTGAGCTTACTGTACCAACTATAAATACACACACACACACACACATACATACATTTATTTGGGCATTGTTTTTAAGTCAGACTATTCTTTCTCTAGGTTCTCATTTTCAGGCAATGTCTAAATTTTCCAGATATTTTCCAGGGGTCTTGGTCCAAATAATGTACTTTCTCACCTACAAAGCAATATATCTCAGCCTGACTTTAGTCACTTCATATCAAAATTACTTTTTGGGATATCTTTCCCTCCAGCTTTCAAAAATATAATCTTCACTCATATTTATGAAGAACAGTGCTACAAATGTCATTGCACTCATTTCTCACATTGAAAGCAATATCTTTTACTTTCCTTCCCTCTCTTGGTCTGTCCTTCTCTACTCATCACCACAGTTCCCATCCTGTCTTCGTTTTACTGCAGCTTCTTGTATCTCAGTTTCACCAAAGTCACTGTGATTGCCACTGAAAAAAGCCATCTCACCCTGGCTTTGGCTGTTAGCTCTGCCCAGCACTGCCCCTCCCTTGTGCCACCAGTACCTCTGTCACTGCACAGCAAATTGGACCAGGAAGATGAGCTGGCTTACAAAAATGACACTGCCTTCACTGCTCACAGGGAGCCTGACCTGACTTTGTGCTGGTGATGGCATCTGAAAGAGACAACTGGACCCAGTGCTGTGTGAGTCCCACAGTGACACCAGCCTAAGAGTGCAGGAGAACCTCACTGTGTGCTCTCAGTGTAAGCACAGACCTGGAAGTAACACTGCAAGCTTCTCTGCCATGTGTGCTACCTTGCTGTGAGCCAGCTCTGTGGCCATGTAGGATCTGTAGGCTGTGCCAGTAAAGAGCTCACCAGAGAGGGTCCTTTGGGTAATTTTGGCAAGGTAGCCAACAGCTCAGTTACCAGCTGCAGAGAGGTCTGATACTCCATTTATCAGCTGTCTGCTGGCACCAGCTTTGGGTTATATTGTCTTTGAAAGCTGACATTATTCTTAAGGTGAAACGAATGAACACTGGTGGATGGAAGCCAAATCACGCAGTTCTAATTACAGGAGGTTTCTAAGGTGTCTTCCTTTACTCATCCTTGACTTGGTGTGATTCATCTCTTGGTTTTCAGTTTGTCTTTTTTTCACTTTCTACACCTCATTTGCAGAGAATGCTATGCTCTGCAGGACAGAAGCACTCCAACACAGTGAAAGTCACTACTGGGGGTAGACGTCTCTTAGTGAGAAAAAACCAAGCTTTCCTCCTTAAAACACCTAAATGCATTTGGCACCATCACTTTGATGTAGCTCTCAGAGCCAGCTGAAAACAAATCTGTGTGCACATAGCAGAAGGACATGTTCACCTCCTGAGGTGACTGGCACAAGAATCAGTTTAGTCATGGGCCATGAGGAAATCATGTGCTGTACCAAAAGGGATCAGAGTAGCTCTGCCCATATTTATATTCAGAAAGAATGTGGGGGAGACTTGAACCCTCTCAACCACCCCACAGTTGATGGGATGATGGGCAGACATGCCTTTTCCTCTAGGAGCAGGATTCTTCCTTGTTTTGTGGCTTATGTTGCTGATTTGGCACAGTTGCTCAAAACTTTTCCTCACCTCCCCGTGGTGACCCTGCCTTCCTTGATAAATGGAGGAATGATAGAATGCAGCCAGGTGCCATAGTCAGAATGTGCATGTTTACAGCTTGGTGCTTATTTACTCATCTGCTCTTGACTTCTGCTGTAATTGCCAGGTCATTTCTTCCAGACATAGCAGTGCTGACCACACTGCAAGATGCCTTTACTGGCTAAAGGATCTTATTTTGTCTGTCCAGGAATGGGGCTGTGCTGTGGGGAAGAAGGCTGGGGGCTGTCAGGAGGGAGAAGAAAACCCTTGGCCATTCTGAGTTTATCTGCACAGAGAAAGGGCCTGGCAGAATTAGTGAGTTACAACTCAGTAACTACATGCCTCTTTCTTGACCAAACTCTTGTCTCAGAGTGGGGTGTCAGTGGCTTCTGGCGTGGAAGTGATGGATATGGTGAGGCTATAGTTTAGGATTAAACTAGGGAGGCTGAGAAACCTTGGTGGACGAGCACAGGCATTTGAAATGTCAACTGCATTTCAATATACAGAGCAAGATGCAAATACGTGGCTTGTGGGAGGTATTTGGATGGTAAAGTGAAGGATAGCTTCATAGCATTCCTCCATGTTATCAGATGCCTCTGATCCCAAATTACCCCATTATTGTTATCACATAGAGTCTTTGTACCAGAATGCACCATAAAGCCTGAGGAAGGATACAAAATGCTAACAGCAGTGCATAAAGGAAGATGCAGACTGTAGATCAAGCTTCTGCATAGGATGAGTCTTTGCAAGCCAGAAGGGTCTGTGCACCTGTGGAATTCAACTTGTGATTGCCAGAATAAATGCATTTAACTTGAGAATCCCATATGCAAGTGTTCATATGGCTTATGAGCAACACTTTATGGTGGCCACATGGCTGTGTGTACAGACACACTTCTCCAGTGAGCTAGCACAGGTTTTTGAACACCAGCTGTGGAATCTGTGTCTAAGGCTCTGTGTTTTTGTGGGGGGCAGTCATATCCCAACTGTGCCAATATGAAGCTGGGTAAATCAGTTTGACACTTCACCAGTTCTTAGAATTTTTATCAGTCTCTCAGGTTTTTGATTTCTTTTCAAAAAGTCTCCATGGAGACTGCTCTTTATGTGAAATTTACCCTTCTGCCAGGCCAGACTGGAATTTCAGCCATTTAAAGGAAAGATGAGATTTTGTGTGTGCATGTGGTGCCAACTCACTAGAACAGACACAGGGACAACACTTGGGCTTTACAGCCAATAAAATTCAGCAAATAAACCAGCTTGCCACTTCTCCTTCACTTCCTCTCTCCTTCCCCCCTTCCTTTTCTTCCCCACTATTTTCACACCTTGCCGAAACATACAAAATCAGAACGACAAAAACATTCCAAGGAAAATGTCATTTACTCTGGATGATTATTCACTGGATCCATGCACACCTTGCCCTGAGCAGGCAGCCTCTCTCCCATCCTTCCCTTTCAGCAGAGAGCACATCTGCTAGGTCACTAAGGAAAGGCACAGTCCTGAACGGTGGAGAAAAACAGCTCTGGGGACAGCTCAGTGAAGCAATGCCTGGCTGGCACTGTGCCACATCCTGGGCCAGGAGCTCTGCCCAGCGAGGTACAGTGACACAGTGACAGACTGTGGTGTTCTCCTGCAGTCCGGGAATGGGCTTCATCAAGGGACTGTGCATTAGGCTGCACCCAGCACAGGGGGTTGCTCAGGGACGGAGAGCTGATGTTCAGGACTAGGCAGGGGATTTTGGAAGTGAGATGCAAAAGTAAGGGCACCTACATGTTGTCTGACATTGTCACCACAAATTATCAGCCTGTTTAAAAATTAGCAGTTTACCACTAGGAGAGGCTTGCTTAGTCCAATTATCCAATTGTTACAAGCAACTGGAAATAGGAAACATGTCTGATTGCATAAATCTGGCTCAGGTAGGCTAGCAGGGATCCCAGCCAGCTTGCGTTTGGTTACCAGGCAATGTAACATATTGAGGGCCAGAATAAATAAATCTTTAGCTCAGATTTCTGTCTCCAACAGGAGCCAAACATAGATGCCTTAGGTGGACCTAAGGAACTTAGGTTCCTTAAGGAACCACAAAAGATGACTTCTCTTGGTCATCTTGACCACTATTTTAACCTGTGTTACCCAAGCTGAAGCTAGCACGAGGTGCTCCCTGCGCCTCAATCACTTTTCCTCTACAATTGCAGGTACCTTGGAATTCATTTTCACGTCTGTGTTTTTTCCAAAGTCTGTGAAGGACAGATGTCTTGCTGGAGAAAACTCCATGGCACATGTTCCTGATAGGAGGCAAAGAGAAAGAACAGTGTTAACGTAAGTTAAGTTGCTGCCAAAAACACAGCCATGGCCTGAACTGCAAAGGCAATGAAGTCAATTCTAACGAGCCTTAATGTGATTCCATACTGCCCCCTTCTCTACATGCAGTGGTCACAAAATTAACCAAATAAAGGCTTTCCTCTCTTATAAATGTATAAGTCCAAGCAACAAAAATTCTGTCACCTCCATTAGCCTTGAAAAAGACATTTTGCTGACATGAAGGATTTTTCTCATCTGATGAAAGTTGCAGTATGCAGCAGTGCTCAGGATATGCACAGGATACAGACTGCCTGCACCTACCTCCTAGCACGAGCCTGCCAGCAGGGACGAGAGGGCAGAAAGAACCAAGGTCAGCAGCTGACCCAGGAAGATTTGGATTCTCGTAGCTGCAGTGCATTATTACCCCTACAATGAGCTTCCAGTGTTTACTGTACACACACAGATTGGTATGCAGGGAGATGGGCTGTCTGAGCAAATAAACAGAAAAGGCCAGGGGCCAAGTCAGACTGAACAATAGACTGGGGAGAATGCAAGACTCCTCTTTAGCTGGACTTCCCTCCAGGAAACCCAACTCCTACTAAAACCCTCCTGTATCCTGTGCCCTCGTCTGGGGGGTGTTGACGCAGTTCCAGCTAATCATGTAAATCGTATTTGCAGAAGGAGGTGAGTGCAGGCTGCTGGATGCTCCCAAGAAAGTATTCTGGAAGAAATCTCCCTGCTCTAAGATGGCAGGAGAGTTTCCCTCAGCATTTTGAGAGAGGTTCGTCTGTTCAAGTTCCCCCAAACATCACTGCTTCTTTAGTGAAGCAGCTGACCATGCATCAGACCTAAGAAAAACCAAAGCTCCTCTCCTGCCTCCTTATCTTGAGAAATGGGAATGGTTGTTCAAACACAGTGATTCCCATCACTGCAGCAGAAGGAGATTTTTAGACTCTGAAGCTCCCACTTCAAGATGACTGGGGTTGGAACCGTGCAGTATTTGAGGCTTAAGTGTTTGGATTAGCAAGTCTCCTAAACATGAAGCTTCTCTCCTACACATGAAAAACTAAGGCATCCATTTTTCCCAAGTGTGGCTTTAAGCTGACCGAGGCAAAGAGAGAATTGGGACAGGAAGTTTCTAGCTGAGAATCAATATCCAAGCCCAAACCTGGGTTGTAAGAAAACTGTTTCTCAACATTTTGTAATTAACAAGCCAAATAGTGTTTGAGGGGAAAATTTAAAAAAAGGAAAACAAAAGTGGGAGTCTCTGGAACATTCTACATACTAAGTGTTTGTCAATTTGCTCAATAAATAAAGCACATTAATAAAATGTTGTGATTTTAGAAAAATTAAACTACATGTTATAGTCACAGCCATTCTGACTGGGTTTTTAAGTGGAGTACTGATACTTCTCTCTGACTTCCAGCAGTAAGAAATCAGCAAGTATTCCATTGTCTGGATTCTTACATTTTCTAGTTCACAGTGATTAAAATGATTGATACTGGTATGGAGCTTGTAATAGTGGTCTTGAAAACCAAGGTAGTTAGGATTTCTGTGTGCTTCTGTGTTTTTTGTCAGTTATTTTAATATGCTGCATATTCATATCTGAAGCTGGCTAGGTCACTGTACTTGCTTTTTCAAAAACAATGTAAAGTGCTTTTTTTTGGAAATAAGTGAGATATTTTCACCTCTTTTAGCAGGATTTGGAAGTAGACTATTCCTATTTTTACATTTCCTGTTCCAGGAAGGAAATAGGGGTTTAAAATTTTTGTTACTATAGACTTTTCTTTCCTAATTGCATCAAATCTGAATCAGTGGTGATACTGAAAGAGTTATGCTTCCTGTTTGCTTCTGCTTGAGAAAAGGTTCTAGTAAGAGCTGTTGGAAATGCAGCCGTAACTAATTAACATCCAACTTTCTCCAAACACGGTTTAACATTTACTTATCAATCGAAGTCCTTACATTAAACAGTATCTCAAATACCTTTCCTTTTAGAAATGCAGACAGGAAAATTCTCAAGGGTGCTGTGAGCACTCTTTTTGTTCTACTGTAGAAAACATGTTTTCTCTAAACTTCTGCCTCAGTTTATGCAAGTAGAACATTTCCAGACTCTTTCCCAATGAAATGTAGCTGGGAGAATCTTGACTACTTTAAAATCACATTGAATCTTATAATAAAAGCAGAGGCAAATGCTAGTCCAAATCCAATTTGGATTGCAATATGCTGATTTTTACCTAGGACATGGGATTCTTTATGCAATTTCCCCTTTCCCCCTCCATCTTCCTATAGTTACACTGCAATTTTGTGTGCTGATTCAGCTGGAACATCCCACTCTTGAAGGGGGTCCATTTTCAGCAACAACTGAAATATTTACCACTTGTAGAAGTTGTGAAATATTTTAGAATGTTATAGAATAAACTAGCATCTTTTCCTCACTATTACCACCACATTTACAGAAATGACAAATCACTTCCCCTGATATTATGTAAACACTAATTCACTAATGATCATAGTCTATGGAGGAGTAAAAATTTTACATGGTCAATTTCAGTTATGGGGAAAATGACACTAAAAATTAGGAGCCTAATTTTCAGTAAGTTCTCTCAACTCCTCTCAAAAATCAGATCAAGTCTCATCTGCATGGTAAGGTCAAGCAGACCAATAATCTGTAGAACAGATGCCCTACACAAACAGTTGCTGCTGAGGATCTGACATGCACACTATGCATATTCCAGGTTTTTTTCAATTCAAATCACCTTTATTTGGATCCCCTGGACTGAATGCCTAATGAGGTCTGAGCATGCTGGGTACACTTTTCAGTTTCATTTCACTCAACACAATCTATCCCCTGCACTCAAAATCAGCTGCCCCTGATGCAAAATGAAACACAGGCAAGAGAGATGTTCAGGAGATTTGCATCAAAAATACACCCCTGATCCCAAGCAAAACACCAGTGGGGCCAGCCCACAAGCTTTGCTGGCAGGACTGCTGCAGTGGCTGTGCTCTGTCCCACACTTTTGTCGCCTCACTGCGCACTACAGCCACAGTGCAGAGAAAAGGCACAACAGGCGGACACATGGTTCTGCTGGTTCCAGACTGGTAGATAAGGTCCTACTTTTAGGCACATTTCCTGAGCTGTAAAGCATCTACACTTCTCTAAACTCTGACAGTTTGTATCTAAAGGTATGAGAATTCATTCTGCTTCATTCCAAGACATGCTGATTCATATGAGTTGGTGACCCAGACCTGTCTTATTACCAAAGCTACTGTGTTTGTGTTGATTTAAACATTGTTTTTACTGCTGGAAGAAATTTTTCTTGAAAGTAGTGCTTCAGCTCCATGGTATTTGTGTCACTGCATAATGAAGTTGCATAATGTTACATCACTCTGCTTTGGCAAGATACTGCAACAGGAGGATTCAGGCAGCAATGCTCCTGTAGCATTGGCATGAAAAATTACAGGAGACAGTGGGGAATCCTTTCAGGCCTGGTTTACACCACTGTATTTATATTGTATATATTATATGCCTTTCATAATCACAGGTTTGTATTTTATGTGGACACACTGAAATTCTGAAGTCGGCCACCACTGTCCAGCCTCTCTGTTGCATGCACAGATTCTTGTGCTGAGCTGACACACAAACCCTCAGCAAATAAACTGTTGTAAGAGGAACACTCACCCAGTAAAACCATGCCTGCAGCTGTTTCCCCTGGGGTCTGGCTCCCCAGGCAGTGGCTTTTCTGCTGGTACAACCTGTCAGAGTGGGGATGCACAGCCTGGGTAAAAACAGCCAAGTACCCCAGTGACAGGGCAACATCAGTAGCTATAAGCCAGGGAACTACTTCCTAGGGTTAATGTTAGACTCATGATCATTTGGTTTACCCTCCAACCAAGGTGATTTTATAGCCATGTCAAAAGATGTTTTTAACAGAAAAAATACTGGGGAGTCTGTTTTAAACAACAGCTATCAAACTAAACAAATTCTATGTTCAGCCACATCATTTTTTAAAGCTGTGGCGCTCTTCAGTAGCCCTTTGATTCAGCCTCTGGTACGATGAGGCACCGTGCATCACACATCAGTTGTTGCTGATCTGTGGCACTGTACAATGCTGTCATTGTGGGGCAAGGAATGAAGTTGGATTGTTTGCAGGATGTATCAGTCAGGAGGAAACAGAACAACAAGCAGACCAATACTTAGGTGCTCTTTTCAGCATGGCAAAAGATTCAGCTAAACTCATCAAATTACATACCTTGGGATGGCAGGATTAAATAAAGCATGCCCTAAGAGGGTGGAGATTTAGCAAGCTCCATTCTGCAGTTAACTGAGAGGAAAAAGCCATAAAACACCACAGCCATAAAAATGTTTTGAATTCAGAAAAAAAAAATTCATCAAATTAAAAAGAGCGACAGGACACTCAGTATATAACCACCAGAAATTCCTGCTTTCAGAAGTAAGCAACAAATACACAGTTCCCATCTTTGACAAACCAGACCTGCCAAAGCTCACACGCTGAGTGTGAGAGTCCCACCACTGACAGCTCCCTCCCGCCACACCACGGCTTGGTTCACACCTCGTGTGCTCACAGGGTCACAGCTGCTGCTCTGCATCCCTTGGAGACACAGAGCTACAGGGCACAGCACAGAGTGCCTGCGTGGCCTGCACAACTGCAATTTTATGTTTGTTTTCACCTCCAAATAGCACTTCTCTCATGCTTCCCCCTCTGTGCCTGTCCTCAGGACAGAGTAAGGGCCCCTGCAGCTGTGAACAACATAGACTGATACAGAATGGTTTGTGTTGGAAGGCACCTTAAAGGTCATGAGTTGAACAACCCCACTGCCACAGGGATGGAGTTAGATGATCTTTATTCTGAGCGTGGTGAGGCTTAGGAACAATTTGCCCAAAGATGTTCTGGATGTCCCCTCCCTGGCAGTGTTCGAGGCCAGGAGGGATGGGGCTCTGAGCAGCCTGGTTTAGTGGAAGGTGTCCCTGCCCATGGCAGAAGGATTGAAGTGAGATGATCTTTAAGGTCCCTTCCAACTCAAACCATTCTGTGATTCTGTGGTTTTTTACTGCCTGCTACTAGGGTCCTAGATGGCCCAGGGTAAGTCAACAGTGGTGTTTCAGCCTCGGTCATCCTAACTGTGGTCCTACATCTCTGTCCTACACTGCAAAGGTGAGGTCATGCTCCTTCCTTATGCTGCACTTGCCCAGACAGAGTTCACTGCCCAGCTGTTATCAGGCACACTCACCCTGGTTAGTGTGTTCCATGTAGGAACACTGCTGGAGTGTCTCTCTGTTCAGCTCTCCATGTTGCAAGAGTGCTCACTGTAAATCCCAGCCTGCTTCTGACTGAAATTTTCCCAATGTTACCAAAAGAAATGCAAATTTTAGGGCTCTGCTACTTTCAAATAAAGCTCATTATGCTTCCATCTGAACCACTCCTTTGGGAATGGGAACTGTGAATTACAATGAACGCACACAAAATGGTTAAAGGTATTTTTTCTAGAGAATGTATTAATTTCTGTAACACATGCTGCTTTTACCATGTAATAGCAGACAGGCATTGGGGATGAAGTCTGTTTTGATGTATTTTACATAATCTCCTTGAAGAGCTTCCCTTAAAAGAAAGTAATTAGTTTGTACTCTTTTGCTTATCATCCTATTGGTAAGAGCCCAGCAGACAGCTAGTTGGATTCAATTTACTTGTGGCATGATGTTTCACATAAACATGGTCTGCAGTCGTCATGTAATTAGATAATTTCTGCTGTTCTGACATTGCCTCACACACTCTTGTTACTGATACCGGATACTCTGCAAAACTCCAGAGAAGACAATATAAGCTGCCAACTGGAAACTTCTTTGAGAGGCTGGCTCATGTCCTGAAATTATAGATGCACAAACACAGCTGCATTTGTGCTATTTCTAAAATGCCAGAGGCAAAGCATTTAATATATATTTATATAGATATGAAACAGCCCTCTGGGGATTTAGTGCTTACATGCATGGAAGTGAACAGTGGCAGCAGCAGATAAATAATGAAAAAGTCAATTATGTTTTAAAGAGCCTTTTAATTTTAATAGTCCATAGTGACGTTAATAATACAGAGAAGGACATTTTCAAAGCATTTATCTTGACATTTACCCTTATGATGGCTTGGTAATTTAAGCATATGGTTGTGGAAAGGTAGAGCTTTAGCTCTACCTCTCTAGAGAAAGAGAAATAATTTATATTCCAGTTTGTTAGTTTTTACAATTCTGGTCTTCTGTTTTGGGGTATTACTAGAGGCTTTTCTGAGTGTTTGTGTTATACCATCTCTTTTATGAGTTTTAAGCCACACAAAATAGAGAAAGAAACTGCTTTTTGTTGAAAACTGCTGCTAAATTGTTTTCTGTTGGAATTATACGTGTGATCAAAACATTGTTGGAATAAAATGTGGCTTTATGATTTCATTGCTATTTCTTAGCACCTAAATCTGGAGTTCTTTGAACTAGCTAGTGTATTAGCACTGAATGAAACTACAATTATAGCTACTAAGGCAGAAATAAGCCCTCCAAAAGTGTCATTTCAAACCAATAAAAGGCAGCAATTGTAACAAAAGGAGCCTGAATGATAATGGGATATGAATCCTTTTGCCTTACCGAGATGTAACTTAAACTAATGGTAACTCTTCTCTCCATACGAAATGAACTGATGGGGTTCTTGTTGCAGTTTTGGGTCACAGTCACAACCTTACAGCTCTCCTTATGTCCCTCTCTGCGGGCAGCCTGAGCTGCAGGAGCAGAAACAATGCAATTTCTTTAAGTCCCCAAGTGCCCGAGGCTGCCTTGATCTGCCACTGGCTGTTTCACACACCTGCCCCCACCACAAGTGTAAACGGGGCACACGCACAGCTGGGTTCAGGGCTGGTGGCTCTCCTGTGGCACAGAATGAGCCAGGGCATGAGTGGCTTCCTGCTGGGAAGCCCCTGGCACCCAGTGGTTAAAGGCAGGCAGTGCAGAGGACAGTGCTCAAGGGGTTTTAGGCTGAGGAAGAGTGGAAGGGAAGCAAGAAAACGTAACACAGTGAGAATGGTAGGCAGAGTTTCTAGGCTGTGTCACAGCAGCACTGGGCTGTTCCTGCAGCTGACTGCAATGGGTACAGCGAGACGTGTAAGGAGTACAGAACATTAAACTGATGGCATGTGCCTTCAGCTGCTTTGTTGACACTTGGCATCTCTGCAATTCCAGAGCTGGTCCTTGATGTTTCACTCTAAAGGATAAACTGCCAGAAGTCACCAAGATGGCCCGAGGCCCCACAGATGTGCAGAAACTGCTCTCCTGCCAGCAATGGTTCCCAGTAATGGATCTCACCAATTACTTGTTACTGAAGGTAGCTTCCTCTGCTGGAAGAAAGAAGCCATGCAGCTGAAACAGGCCCATCTGAGGCTTGCTGGTTTACATCCCATACATTTACAACGTCTCAAAGGTGACCTTTCTGGTAGCTGTGTCGAGCAGTTCACCAATGAGCTCCAGCATGTTTGAGCTTTCCCTTGCTGCCTTCCCCTCCATATGGGCACAGTTGCTTGCACAGAGTGGTGGCCACCTCCAGCAGCCAAAAGGGAGAGCCAGGAGCCCATGCTGGTGCTGGCCTCGTTCAGCTTCAGCACGAGCATGTCATGCTGAGGGACACTGACATTCAAAAGGAGAGTGGAGAGGAAAGGCTTGTTTACTTTCTCACTGTTATAAGTCATATGAAGTGTCTTGTTTTCATCTGTGCTAGCTTGCTCCTCCTGTCTTGTCAGAGCTAACTCTGTTATGGCATTGGGGCTGCAAATACCTCATGGAAAATGTTTTGTTGCATGCTTTAATTTGCTTTATAAAAGCAGATTTATAAATGCAGTTCCATTGATTCTTACACAGAATTTTCTCCCAGGAGTTTTAGGAGCATCTATGAATGGTTGTTACATCTGAACCTTGAACAAAAAAAATAGTAAAAGCTTGGTATGATGTTTCTTAGCTGGAAAACACTCAGCTTTTTTTGTCCAAATGACACTTTGCAGTTTAAGCACATTCATAATTCCATGAATAGTCTGAGCTGCCTATCAAATTTTATAGGCAGTGTCTTGCAGCAGGGGGCAAAGAAAATTACCTTAGATGAGCTCTTAATGTGCAAGGCCTTCTTTACAAGTGTTAGGCTGCTCACTTTGCAGTTTTAATACAGATTTACAGCAGTGCGAGGCCGCTCACTTTCCAGCTGTAATGCAGTTCATAGCACGCAGAGAGTATCTGTTAGCACGAGCCTTACAGATCACATCAGTCAGCAGTGGTCTTACCTGCTAATTTGCAGTCCCACTCGAAGAGTCTCAAGTATCAACAATCCAAACTGAAAAGGCAGTTCAGCTGGTTCAGCTGAGAGGCCAGGGAGGAAGGTATAGTGTCATCTGAAAGGTGACTGAGAACTGACACGGGAGAGTACAAACCCCAGTGTTAACCACATGGTTTTGTTCCATTGCTTAAAAAACCCTAACAACAAAAACCTGTGAGGAAGATAGGTCTTTAATGAGTAGAGATGGGGTCAAACAGCAGTGAATGCAAATAGGAAAGGTGTTGATTCTACATTACATGCACTTTGTTGGGCCACTGCAAGAGACAACAGACTGACAATGAACAGGGTGCACAGCCATCAGAGCCAGGCCAGCACTGCTAATCATGCCTGTAGTGCATCCCAAGTGCTCCTACCCTACTCTCATTACCACAGAATTGTTGTTTCACCAACAGAAATAAATGTAGGAAATTGGAAGATGAAAAGAGCCTAACAGACTTGCCTAAGGCTGTTGAAGCAAGGATTACCTGTCAAGTCCAGTGATAAGTTCAGAAACTTTCCCCAATAACACTGACCAATCAGTTTGTCTGAATTGCACCAAAAAGTATTATGTGTCAAAATACTAATTACATTTGAAATCCTGTCCTGTGAAGCTCTGCAGGGCTTAGCCACAGGCTGGCTGGGCACAGAGCTTTCCTCTCTCACACAGTCTACATCCAGGTCCATGAACACACACTTGGTGTCATCCCTCTACTGCATTCCCTTAGGAGCAAAGTCCTGCATTTCTAATTTGGAAAAGGATAGGCAATTTTCTTACTAAAATTGTGCACACCCAGCAGGGAGCAGTTTCAGAGCAGAGCCCTGCCTTGCAGCTGGAAGCCCTTAAGGAAGAGATCACTGCTCTCCAACAGATGCTCCAGTGAATACAGGCTACACTGCGGGGAAAAATCGAATAGGTCTTCCCATCAAACCCTTAATATCCCAAGGATTTCTCTCCCAGGGACCCTTGAATAGACAAAGTGAGCAAGAACTGTTTGGTTCTTTCCCTGGAGTGTAAAAGATTACAGTTCTCCAGCCAGGAATTGTATGGAAGCTAAATTTATTATTTCCTATTTTTACTTCTCAAAGGGGGAAAAAAGGGAAAAAAAAAAAAAAAAACGAAAAAAGAAGAAAAAGAAGAAAGCATGGGTCTGGTTCAAATTAGTTTTGTCAAGTCATTTGCTGGCTTTTTATGCCTATTTTTTTACCTTGAACACATTAGGAAGAGAAAGACAGACTTTTCCTCAACACACAGTCCATCTCAGATAAATTAATTCTGAGCTCTCACTTTTGTTGATGGACTATCACGAAAATGACATTTTTGCAAAGTATTTATTTGTGACTGGAGTTATACAGCTGTGTATAAAAACACTGAGTGTATTGTGCAGAAATACTGAAATATTGAATTTTTTTCATTCACCTTTCAACTCTGGATTTTGCCTTGCAATATCATGGTATTTATTCTGTCATGATAGTTGACTTCTGTCAAAGATAAATACTTTGTATGTGAAATGCAGACAGTTCTTTCAGGGCCTCATATACCTCTATCTCATTAAAAAAAAAAAAAGTTTGTCAGTCCCTCTCCATCAGAAAAGGCCAAGGGCACACAGGCCAATTACCTCCTGATATCTTCCAGGTATGAAAATGCCTATGTGCCTCAGAGTCCAGCAGAGAGCTGTGTATATACCTGACAACAAGGAATCCCCTTGGCTATGACTTGCCAAGTACCTCTAGAAAACTAGAACAATTTATTATTTGAAGTCAAAAGGGAAAAGAAGAACTATTCTCCTTCTGCAAGGCCTGGGAGGTCCTCTACTATTCCCACCAGAAACCCCTCTCCTAACCCTTGCAAGTCATTCCTTCTTGCCTCCCCTCCTTTCTCACTCAAGTGATTTCCAGCCAGGATCCCTGATCCTCTCTCCCACACAAAATATGAGTTTTACAGGGGTTTTTACATCTCTGGGCATGGAGACAAGAACAGCAGGCAGCACAGATTCATACATATAAACTCATACACCTGCCTTGTCCAGGAGATCACGAATTTAGAAAGTGAGTATTTAAGACAGGTCTGGAGTCTGCTCATCCAGCTCCCTGCAGTGCCCATGTTTTTTGTGCACACATGCCTGCACTGCTTTAGGGAGAATGATTTGCAGATCCTCCCAGGCTGGCTCAACCAAGAGAGAGTCACAGCCCTCAGAACTCCAGCTGTACCACCCAGTGCAGGCACATGTGCCAGCCCAGAGGCAGAGTTTAATTTTCAGACTTAATGACTGAACAGTTTGGGTCTTGAGATCCAATTCCTGCACACAGTGCTGTGACTTATCTGAAGGCTCAGAACTCAAAGCCAAGTCCCCCTGGGTGACACAGACATGGAATCATGGTAAATAAAAGGCTGTGAGAAAAGACATCTGGAAGTCATCCAACCCATCTCACTCCCCTAAGTGGGTTTCTTTTTTCAAAATCAGAGAGAAGTGCCTCTTGCACAGCAGATAATTGAACTGGTGTTCCTCAAACCTTCCTGATAATCACACTGATCACAGGGCCAGCCTTCCTTACGGGATGCAGTCTCACACTTCATCCCTGATAATTTGGTTTTGGAGGCCTTGACAGGAAGGAAGGAAGGAAGGAAGGAAGGAAGGAAGGAAGGAAGGAAGGAATCAAACCACCCTCAGATAAAGCATTTTACTAAGTATTTCTGTCATCTTCAGCTGTTTCAAATTTGATATTAAGCAAACAGTATTTAAATTTTGATATTAAATCAAACCTGTCATTATTTCTTCATAATGATAAGGCTCCTAGAGTGAGGAAATAGCAACAATGGGAGGTGGACTGCAGAATGAATTCAGTAGGATGCCAGCTGTGCTTACTGGCAAGCAGCATCTTTGTTCTGTGACTCACGGGTAAATGTTCTCTTGCCACACACTCCTGTGAGGGCTGGCAGTGAAAGTTATCTACTCTCCTCACCCTTTGCATCTCTCCACCTACTTGTCTGACAAAGTTACTCTGTACAATTAAGTCCTTAACCCAGGTGTGGTGGACCTTGGCTGGATGGCCAGTGCCCACCAAAGCCACTCTATCAACCCCCTCCTCAGCTGGACAGGGGAGAGGAAAAGTAACAAAAGACCCACGAGTTAAGGACAGGGACAGATCACTCACCACATTACCATCATGGGCAGAACAGCCTTGACTCACAGAAGTTAACTGAATTTATTAACAGTCAAAATCAGAGCAGGATAATGAGGAAACAAATCTTAAAAGCACCTTCCCCCCACCCCTCCTTGCTACCTGGACTTAACTTTATTCTTGATTTGCTACCTCCCCACCAGTGGTGCAGGACTGCAGGGAATGGGGGTATGGTCAGTTCATCAGATGTTGTTCCTGATACTGATTTCTCCTCAGGGGAAGGAATCCTTCCCCTGCTCCAGCATGGGGTCCCTCCCCTGGGAGACAGTCCCCTACAAACTTCTCCAGTGTGAATCCTTCCCACAGGCTGCAGTTCTTCATTAATTGCTCCAGCTTGAGTCCTTTCCACAGGCTGCAGTCCTTCAGAAACATCCAGCATGCCCCCTCCCAGGGTCACAAGTCCTGACAGCAAACCTGCTCCAGCGTGGGCTTCTCTCTCCATGGTTCCCCAGATTCTGCCAGAAGCTTACTCCAGCACAGGCTGCACATGGGCTCATAATCTTCTTCAAGTATCCATTGTGGGGTCCTCCACAGGCTGCAGGTGGATGTCTGCATTCCCTTGGTTCTCCAGGGCCTGCAGGGGCACAGCTGCCTCATCATGGGCTGCACCGTGGGCTGCCGGGGAATCCCAGATCCAGCTCCTGGAGCACCTCTTTCTCGTCTGATCTCCAGAGACCCTCGTGCCTGCAGGGCTTTTCCCTCACATAATCTTGCTCCTCTCTTCTCTGGCCACAATTACTTCTGTGCAATAACTTCTGTTTTTTCTTCTTAGCTCTGCTATCGAGAGGTGCTCCCTCCCTCACTGATGGGCTCGGCCTCGGCCAGTGGCAGGTCCATCTTGGAGCCAGCTGATTCAGGCTCTGTTGGACATGGGGGAAGTTTCTAACAACTTGTCAAAGAAGCTACCCCCAGCTACCAGATTCTTGCCATGCAAACCCAATACACTTGGCACAGATCAATCTGATTTTACTAAAGTCTTGTAAAGTCATTGCTTTTAGAAAGGCTCTGAAAAAATGCGAGTGTCCCTCTCCTCCAATTAGGTATGGCATTTCAGAAGTCTTACTCTTTAGGAAAATTCTGCTTACCTCTCACTGCAGAAGATGCTAGTTGTATTGGTTTGGGAACAAGACAAGCAGGCAGATTATAAGAGAACAATGAAGCAAATACAAGTGATATCCTCTGAACAATCCCCATGTTTCCTTTAAGCATACTTGCTCAGATTGTAACACAGTGTTGCTTTTTTCACAGTGTCCTCATTCTATTTATCCTTCCACAACCTCCACCCTTACTGCTGATGTTAATAAATGCCCACAGTTATTACTGCAGGATGTTATGTGTTATACAGAGAGTTCCATTGCCTTCCTGGCACTCGGGACAACTCTGACTTACCTTGATTCATCTGAAGACTGAAGCAGGGTCAAGAGAACATGATTCCGGTTTCCTAGCTCTTAAATTCCAACCTCTAACCGGTACCCCATGTTTTCTTCCACTGGGGTGCTATTGTTTAACCCACTAACTGCAAACCTTTCATTTTGGAAACAAAAAATTAAGATTTCATCATCCTTCCCTTCACTTCCCGTTCTATCCTAGTGTATAGTATGGAAACTGTTCCTCTGCAAGAGTAAACGCTATTCCCTGCCAAGTGGAAGAAGCATTTATATGTTTGCATTTCTCACCGTGCAATATTCTGCTTACAAACCAACAGAGATAGAAATGAGGATGAGGATGCTGTGACAGAAGCAGTGATGGGGAAAGATCATAGATTAGCGATGCCCTGGAACCAGATGTGCTGGAAACCACACAAGGCAAAGAGAAGACTTCCTCTCTCAGAAAGAGGACTTATTTAAATCCCTTACAAAGTGAAAGACGCAGCTTGCAAAGATAAAGGTTCATATCGCTGCGGTAGTGCCATGATAAATCCTTTGCCTTCCGTTCCCGCTGGCCGAAAGCAGCGCGTTAGCAGCAAGATTCCAGGGCGGAGACTTGCGCTGGCAGTACAGCAAGGCGGGAGCGGCTGGGCAGGGGCAGTGCCACACACCGCGGCCTGTCCCTGTCCCTGTCCCTGTCCCTGTCCCGGCCCCGCCCCGGTGACGGCAGCGCGATGGCGGCGGGCGGAGCGCGGCGGCGCGGACGGCGCCAAGATGGCG
>VZTN01029243.1:4743-56949 GCA_013400515.1 Erpornis zantholeuca | reverse complement strand
ACGGAGGGAGCGGGGTTGTGCGGGCGCCGGCACGGGGGGCGGCCCAGGCCCTCGGGAAGGTGCGGGGCTCCGCGGCCGCTGCTGAGACGGGGTGAGGGCGAACAGCGAGCCTCGCCCGGGGCAGAAGGGAACGGGCTGAGGCTGCGAGCCGGAGGGCACTGAGGTGCTCAGCCCCTTTCTGCTGAGGCTGTCGGGCCGTACTTGGATGCCCGAGGCTGTGGTGTTGTGGGGCTCGAAGCAGAAGCTGTGTCTCCTGGCTGTGAAGGCCCGTCCGGTGCTGTGTGTAATAATTGTCACCCAGCGGAGCCCCTTGTCCCCTTCCCTCCTGTCAGCTGGTGTCTGCTTTGCACAACCTCACTCGGCACGTGGTGTACCGCGGCTTGACCGGGGCAGAAGACATCCTCTGTCTCTTCCCAGAAAACTTCCACCAAAATCTGAAAAACCTCTTGACTAAAATAATCTTGGAGAATATGTGAGTACTACCCACCTGCCATTTGCTTTGAGCTGGAGAGTTAAAGCCCGTGTATGTAGTTTGATAAGTGGATAGTTGGTGACATGCGTAGTCTTATTTCTGTGAATTTTGTGTGCCTTGGGCATAATCACACAGGTTAGGATGAGCAGAGTTGGACAGATTATGTCATCTGAATGGAATGGCCACAGAACACAGCCATTGGCACACAGAGTTTTCCCATGACTTTTGAAATGGACCACATTCTCAATATGCGAAGCCCCTTTTATCTTAACAGCTGTGTGGTGGAAAAATCCTACTGATGATGGTCAAACTTAGAGGGCTGGGTTTCAGCGCTAGAAAATCTGGGCAGTATCCAGATGCCCATCCACTTGTCACCATGGCTCAGGTGCAGAGGCACTGTATGTGATAGAGTATACACGAGGTTGTGGCAGAGGGCAGTTCTGCTTGTACATCTCAATGCTTGGGAGCCCAGTGCTTTGATAAAACCAGGGAGAAAGGTGTGTGCTTTAAATGAGCTGTCCTTCTGGAAGAACCCATAGATGGTCACCAGTTGCCCGCCATTACCCACCAGTCCAAGTCTTTCCGTGGCACTCAGTAGCACAGGCAGTCTCTGTTCCCTGCTTACTGATGGTGACTCTTCAGCCAGGGATAAACCTCTATTTTTCTTTTTCTCCTCTAAGTATTGTTGATGCTGTTTTTCTCCACTTTTTCACAGCTCCACTTGGAGGAATGAAGCACAAGCAAGTCAGAGTAAGTAGTAGTTCACATCTTGATGCAGTTGTTGTTTCCTGAAATCATTTGAGCTTGGAATTTAGAATAGTGCATCCCAGCATGGCACAGGGTTGTCCTCGCTGGGCTTAGGTGGAGCTGTGTGATTGTGGCATGGCAGAGCTTAGCAGAAGCCAACACACTTGTATTCAGATCTGCGCTCCTGTGCTGAATTGTTTCTAGCTCTCAAGCAATCCCATTCAATGCTTAGTCTGTGGCTGCCTTGCAGAGACCAGTGTATAGCAATTACTTGCAAAACTTTTGAAACTTAAGCACTCTGACTTCCCCATTCAGGTCATCAAGGGATGTCCATATGCAGTGACTGCACTGTAAAGGACATACATATATTGTGGAATACCTCATCCCTGGATATCTTGTCAGTCTGTGGATTCTTTCATTTCCACACATCAGCAAGCACACTGCATGTATTTGTAACTGCTTTTTCCTTGCTTTTCTAAACAGTGACGTAATTAAGGAGTCCCAACTTTAACAACAGTATCCTGGCCAGTTAGGTGTTCCTGCAGCTACAATACTTGGTTTTCTCCCCAGTAGGTTTTCTTTACAACTGTAGCCTGTAAAAGCTTGCCACTGAGAGCTGACACATAACAGAGTACCCCGGGGTCTCCATGGATCCTCTTTACCCTTTCCTTTGCCTGTAGAGGAGGTAGTGTCCAACAGCTAAACAGTATGGCAAGATCTTGAAATTCACTCAGAGTTTTAATGGAACATGAATAGGGAGAGGTAAGAAACTACTGCCTAATGCTAATGCTTTGCTTACCCTAAACAGTGTTCTAGTGTTACCAAAGCACAGAATGCTTTTTCCTGTGTCCCTAGCGGTGTCATGTGTTAGAGGAGATGAGAGGAGCAGAACACACTGGCTAATTCTTCACAGCCCTGAAGCAAGGCTGGCTGTGTGGCTCTGGAGCACGACCCAGGACCTCTGCTCAGACTCTTACATCTTTGTATTCATTCAATGGATATTTAACCCTGTTGGAATGAGATTGTCTGCTGGGAAATAATTGATTATCTTAGTATTGTATTCATGAAGTGTCTGACATGCATTACATAGGGACCAGGGCAGTGGTCCAAGGCAGACGTTCCAACAGATTGATCTGTGTTAACATAAAAAAATGAATTATTTCCTGCCCCTCCCAAGCCACCAGCAATCAATCTTGGCAAATTAACATACGAGGCTAAACAGATGCATTTTGTGTTGTTGCAAATGCTGCCAAGTGCCGGCCCTAACAGCCTGTGAACTGGAATTTGTTCCAAAAGCAGGAGCAAGGCAGCCAGTTGTGCACTGCCCACTGGAGCTCTGCTCAAGGAAGCAGGAGGAGCAGGGAGAGAGAGCCTTTCCCCAGACAGAAAAAAACTTCAGTTAGGCACTACAGCAGAGAGAGGTGGCAACTTGAGTGTCTGTAGTCAGTAGGAAGGCTGGCAGTCAACCCCTGGGGAGGACACGAAGCATCTTAGGATAGGCAGAATCCAGACAGGCTGCAATTGCCTGCTGAGACAGCTTTTCCCTTAGCAGCCAAGGTCGACCTGTCCTTTCCTTGGCAGGGCTCAGGAGGTCTCCAGCTCTGGGCTATTGATGTCAGTATTGCACCAGACTGTTAAATGGTTTCTGTTAGGCTGCATGTAATTAGGATGATATGTGAAGTATTTTTAAGGAATGTGAAGATTGCCATTTGCCAATATGTTTGCTGTACTGCAGGATCCTTTGGTTCCCAGGCTGGGGAACTTGAAATAACATGTTTTATACTGCTGGATCTTAGGAGCTTACCTGTGTGCTTTCTTACCAGTTTCAGAGCAGAGCAATGAGCATGCAGATGCCAGAGCAACTCACAATGACGTGCTAGTTGAGTGTTGCAGGCAGCAGGACAGGGGATGAAGAGGCAGAGAAGACATTTTACTGCTCTCCTGCTCCCAACTGCTTTGGGAGTTTACCTCTGCTTCTTGCACTGAACTATCATTGCATGTAATGATGGGCGAACTGTTTTTATCTGTCCAGTGTCATGAGGAGGCCTTCAGAGACTGGCTTATTCTAGAGTAAAATGATGTGAAACCACGTAGTAGCACTACATTTGTGCACTTCCTCAGGGCCAGAAGTGGAGAGGCACATGAATGGTTGTAGTCACAGGTTCTAAGGTCTGGTATCATTGTGTGCTGCCGGGCCTAACAGAGCCATTTTTAATCCCTCAGTCTCCCTGCCTCGGCTGGTGGACATGGACTGGAGAGTGGACATCAAGACGTCTTCAGACAGCATCGTAAGAATGGCAGTCCCCACATGCCTGCTGCAGTTAAAGGTAATGGCAGTGGCTGTGAAGGATCAGAATAATGAAGCCCAACACCTGACTTGCCAGGGCAAACCAGTTCAGACAGGCATGTGGTGCTTGCTTCTTGCCTGGCAGGCAGTTAGACTTTCTCAGAGATGATACCTAAAATGCCACAGAGCCTGGGAATGATGTCTCTGATGAAAGCTCTCTTGCACACAAGTTTTCTGTGCATGAGGATGTGAGAAGTCACCATGTTTGTTCCTAGTCATCATTGTTTTCTACAGAAAAAAGAAGATAAATCCTGAAGCCATCATCCTTTAATTCTATGCACTCCATCAGCAGGTTTAGCTGGCTTCATTAGTTGAGAAATGACCTCATATTACTAATAACTTCTTTCACTGACACATCTGTCATTTGGGGAGTATACCTACCTTCCTGTTTGTGTTCTGCAGAGTTGTGGATCCTCCCCAGCCAATAAAAATCAGATGAGTGGGATTCAGAGGAGGAGTTAAAATCTAATTTCTGTGTGTGGGGTGGGGTTAAGTATCTTATGTGGTATCTGCTGAGATGCTTTTGATACAGACGTGGCTTCCTGCCACAAGTATCTTCAAAATTTCCCAATACTCATGGCAGTAGATGCTCACTTGCACTCTGTCAGTGGGACTGCACTTCACTAGTGAGGCACACAGCTTACAAGATGTGCTGTGGTTCTTCAGGATGGAGCTGGATTCCAAATTCAAACCATTCTGTTTAATCTATGTATTAAACACTGACTTTTGTAAGTGTCCCTGGAAAAACATGAGTGAATTTTTCATACAACTAACATCTGCATTCCTATTTTAAGATCCAGGAAGATGCTGCCTTATGTGGAAATAATCCTGTTGTTTCTGCACTGACTGTGGAACTAAGCAAAGAAACCCTGGACACTATGTTAGAAGGTCTGGGAAGGATTCGGGACCAACTTTCTGCCGTTGCAAACAAATGAATGCTCAAGGGTATGGATTCCAGCAGCAAGGAAGGGAAGTATTCTCTACCTACAGCTGTCAGAAGTTGCAGCCTAGTGTAACATGTTGTCTATTTCAGCAAAACAAAACTAAAGAGGTTTCTTTCTTGAATTAATGGGATAGCTTTTGAAAAGCTAACACTCAAATAATCATTTGGTTGGATGCCAAAAAGTGCTTTCCTATTATGTTGTTGAACAAAAGCTGTTCACCATTTCAGAAGAGGATTTGAGGGCTCAGAGCCTGGCTTAATCACAAGGGTCATAACTGGAAACAGCAAATAGCTGCAGCCAATGAAGCAAGTTCCATCTCTGTCCTGAAATGAGAATTAAAAGGCTCAAGCTGGGTAATGGGCTGCCTTCCAGCAGAAAAGGAGGGTGCTTCTCTGGAATGTGCATGTACTGAGGTGCCTGCTGGATGTAGCACTCTGTCCCTCTCAGTGAAGCACAGCCATGCTGCAGATTGTTATTACAGGGTAACGCTTTGAAACAGGGCAATTATGCTACAACACATTCCCTTCTGATCAGCTTCATAGCACCATTTGCAAAATGACTGTTCTGAACATCTTTAGCAGGAATTAATTTCCCCCTTCTGTTTGAAACGAAAAAAGGGAGTTCAGGTAATGAATGTTTGGGGTTTATTGGACTCTGGGCTTTGCCTTTGCTGCACAAAAACCAAACTGGGCGAATAAAGAATTGAAGGGTGTTGTCTGCCGTAGGAAACCCCTCTGTGGCAATACATGCTTATACTTCTCCAAAGTGTTCTGTTGTTTGCATAAATTTTCATTTAATTAAAGAATGAACTGCTAATTGATTTTGTGAATCCTTTTCAGTCTGGAAGAGATGTTATCCTGGGTTACCTCAGCCTCTTTGTGATGGTGCCAAGTTTCTAGGCTACTTTAATGGATGTTCATGTTTGTTGCTGAAGAAGGATCTTTTGTTTCCTATTCAAATTGATTCATGTTTTAAACTTCCTTCTCTTCATTATAATACAATTTCACAACACCTTTTTGCATGGGCACCACCTGTGTACAATATTAGATGTGATGACCCTGACCTAGAAGTTTATAAAAATACGTGCATTGAGAGTGTGGAGGAGTTAAATGCAGAAGATCAACAAAAATCAGATTCTTCTTTCTGGTGAGCTTCTATAGAAGTCTGTATCCAAATGTGTTCATGGCAAAATCCAGTCTTTCCTACAAAACTGGGTAATGGTGTTGCAACTTCGAGATGCAAAACATTATTGTGTTTGGAAACACAAAATCATTCAAGAAATGTGCATAAACTACAAGAACTTTGTTAATTAATTTTATACATCCCCCCAAAGTGCAAGCTAGAGTATAAGTGTAAATGAAGGCCATGCCTTTAAAAGTTAATGTTGCAATGCAGCTTGTGCATCAAGATGAACTGCGTGTCAAGTCCCTTGTTAATGTCTACTTTGAGCAAAGATTATAATGCTTAATATGGTATCAAGGCAAACTGGTACATTTCGTGTGTAACAGGGACATCTGAATGGAGAAGATGGATATTTAAGACTGTGTTCTGTAAGATTCAAGCTGTGAAAAACATCTCTAACAGAGTACTTCAGTTTGAAGAAATTTTGTTGCCTTTGCAGCCTTGCCTTAAAAAAAATCTCAAATAGTTTATGTAGTACTGTTTTAGAAGGTAAAAATCACTGAGAAGGTAAATAATGCAGAATGAAGTACTGCAGTGTTAGAGGAGCTGAGGAAGACAAAACACAGAGGAAATCCTTGAAGTAAATACGGAAGTTGTAGTCAAAATATGGGGTCTAATGCAATGAAGAACTGATAGTTGCTCTCATGAAAAGCAATTACAGAACTATAGAATAGTTGTAAAGAAAAGAGAGACTTGAAACTGAAAAGGCAGAGTGGCAGAGTGGAACTTTCTGTGGGTAGCTAAAAGTTGTTTGTGCAGTGTTAATAAAAAGGAGTGAGCCCACTGGATCAGAGACATCTGGTGGCTTCAAGGGTTACATCTCAAGTCACTCTGCAAGAAACACTGGTATTTTCTAGCCCAAGATTTAGGACGCTGTGAGAGCATGCCACCAAACCTTTGCCTAAATTGTTAGGTATTTTATTGTTGGCTCTAATCTCCTTAGCTAGAAGAGCTGAGCCTGCTCAGAAAAAGGTGTACAAAACAAGGGAGTCTGAGCAGGGCTGTCATTACCCAGACAGCAGGAGAACTTCACATTAAAGTCCTTTTTATGGAGACTGCTACACAGGATGAATTGCCTGCTACTGCAGGCAATCATATGTGATCTTTTTCATAAAATTATTGCCCTCTTAAAATGAGTTAGATTTTCATCCTCCCTCCACATATTGCTGCTGTTTGGTAGGGCTAGCCTAAGAGATGATGTATTCATCTCTGTTACCAGTTTGTTACTGTGCCAACACTGTCCTCTTTTGCTTACTTCTTTCTTGCCCTTCCATTTTCCCCTCCTATTTAGGAAGCAGTAAAATCCCTCTCTTTTGATGGCTGAGCCTTGTAAGCTCTGTATTCTGTGCCTTTCAGAATTGCAGTGGCCATTCTTCACTTAACAGTTTGTATCTCCCTTGAACTGGGTCATCACCACAAGTGTTTCTGGAGGATTATCCAAGGACATTACTAAAGAATGAACTGTCATAGTATGTGAATCACCTGAATGAACTCCTGCCAGGAAACCACAAGCCTTCCTTATGAAGTGGAGCTTAAATGCTCCGTCCTCATTCCAGTATTTGAGAAATAAAAAATTAATTTTCTACATGTACACTTGGTAATGGTGCTAATTCAGTTACTGTAAGCAAAACAGTGATAAATTTATTTGTAAAACACAAGCATGCAAGTTAAATTCAAATTGTATTTGACAATCAGATGTTGTGTTGAATCTGTGTCGAAGTGTTGAAAAAGCATTAAAAACATTAAAGCCTACTTTGTATTATTTAAAACAATACAAACAATGCTTCCTTTTACTGCAAGAAAATGTGCACTTCAGGGTGTTCAGACTAAAAATGGTGTAGATGTGATTGAGAGCAAGAAAAGCTTAGAAAGAAAATGCCTTTAAAATTCCTTGCTTCTACTTCAATTACTGATCTTTAAACAGTGGTTTAAAACAGTAGAAGACGTTATAAGACTCATGATGGTTTGGTAAAGGTACAATAATTACTCTAAGTTTTGAGTTTAATATGTGAAATTTATATATTCAAGCTCTTCTAAAGCTACCATCTGCACAAATTTTTTTTCTTTTTTTATAACTGAGATATTACTATTTCACTTCAAATAAGTTATTTTGTTACTAGTAATCTGGTTTAGAATTGTTTTGACCTAAGTTAAAAACATTAGTTTCTATTTTTTTGGTATCTAATTTTCACTGGATATAATAAAGTTTCTTTACCAATATAGATGGGACTACCTGCTCAGATCAGGATTGGAAACGGCATTTTGGGATCAAGAGACCAATCTGGGATAGGTGTCTTGTTAAATGAACATGTCTGTTAAAAATCACAACAGTTCAGCTTAATCTCAGGTTTTGGTACTAGGAGCAACATACCTAGTGGAGTGATTTCCTCAGCTGCTTTATAACTGTCGTTATTCTGAGTCATAATAACCCCCAGAAAAGTAGCAGTTTAATACATTCACCACTCTTTTTTATATACCCTTAAAAGATTCATCTCAGTAAGCTGTAGAGTGGCAGCACTTGAAATTCAGGAATCCCACCTCCCCAGAATTTTTCAGTTACACTCAAAAAATCGTAGGTATCCTCTAGAAGCCTCACTGTAAGGAGCAGTGGCCAAACAGTCCTTGCCCTTTTAAGCACATTAAGAACCTGACTGTTCCTGCTCAATGCTTTATAAACCTTGTTTCTGGAGTTAGTAGTCCCTATGATTCTTGCCACTGACATTGCTGCTGCTGAAGTACTTAAGAAATATATAACAAAAATACCAACACAGTGCACCCACCCTGTGACATAATTCACTGGTGTATTTCACTGAGTATCTCAGGAATTGGAGGGACCACGGCAGGTCTAGAGCAGGCACTGCAAGCTCACAAGCTTCCTAAGCTTTCTGCAACATTGACCTTTACAAAAGAATCATGGAATATCCCATGTTGGAAGGGACCCATAAAGATCATGGAGTCCAACTTCTGCCCCCACACGGGACAGCTACAGCAATCCCACCCTGTGCCCGACAGCAGTGTCCAAGCACCCATCGCCTCTGCAAGGCTGGCGCTGTGACCACTTCCTTAGGGAGCTGTTCAGTGCCCAAACACCCTGGGGGAAGAACCTTTTATGAATAACCAGCCCAAACCTCCACAGAGAACAAGAAAATGAGCCTAGATTTACAGTCCTCCTAGTTTGCTAAAACTCTCAAGCCTAAATGTCGCTGTCTTTGAGAGAATTTGACATAACATAGCCACTTAGGTATTTCCAGCCTGCTGAACTGGGACTGCCTGGCCCGGCTGGGCTCGGAACAGCACCTGACCATCACTCGCCGCCACGCTGGGCACGTGTGAATGGAGGGAGAGTGAAATGAAAAGATGCCACAACAAAAGAAACATTCCTTGAAAGCGTGAACTCGTTTTCCCCAGAAGATGGCGAGCTCGGTCTCCCGTTTCTCTCCTCAGTTTCTCGGCCCGACACAGCAGTCTGGGCTGTCCTCCTCAGAATCTGGGAGCTAATCAAGGACTGCCAGGGTCCAAACAGCACCAGACCAGAAGGGGGATATCATTCGCTGCTCAGCAAAAGGTCTCCCAACTGCTCCCATAGCTGCAGGTGAGGCAGCTGAGCACATTTGAAGGGAAGCTGGCAGAGATGGAAGTAGCAGACAGTTGTCTGCACTGTGCCAGTCATTTTAAACACAAAGAAGGAGGAACTCTCCCTTCTTTGTGCCAGGTTAGATGCATAGTCCTACGGGGAGATCTTTGGCACTTAAAAGGGAAAGAACAATGTTGTATTTAAAGGGACGCTGATAACTTTGAAGGTTTCCAAGCTGGCCTCTCTCAGACAATGCGAGTTTCATTTGTCTTTAAATAGTGGTGAGCAGGACACTGTAAAAATCACATCTGGAGAAGGAAGATGAGGGGAGGGAGTGTTCCTTCTTTCCCAAGCATGTCAGAAACCAATTTAAAACAGTGCACGAAGCACAATGGCATCCTGTGCAATGTATATACAAATTCTCTTGTTGTGTTTTCACTCACTTTTGCTGCTGCTGTTAATACAAGGCCTGGGATGAAAGCATTCCCTCCCCTCGCTGACCTTCCTGCACCCCCTCCTCTCAGGAGGCATCATCCTGCCAGTCTGGGAGAAGAAGTGCTAATGCTCACTAGCAACACTGACACACCACATAGGGCTGTCAAATATGCAGAGTAAACACACAGAACAGAGGCAGTGAAATAGCACCCTGCTTTCATCCTTACTCTCTTCTAGTCACTGTTCTTGTAAAGGCTGCTTTGGAACAATAGTAGGTATGGCTTTTTTTCCCCCTCTCTAAGGAAGACACAATTTGTCAAGTTGACAGCATCCCTTTATGCTGATGAGATAGTGAGGGTTGAGTGCCAACTAGCAGCAGAAATATAATAGCATCCATCAGAGCTTTTAGCTAGAGTTGGCCCGTGCTTTTGTTTGTAATTTAGAGGGCTATAACTCAGCCTTGCAAATAAGATGCAGGAGGAACTCTACATTGAAAATCTGAACCTTGCAGTGGGCCCTTTGGTTTCTTAAAAAAAAAAAAAAAAAAGAAAAAAGAAAAAAAAAAAAGTCAAGTTTGCTTTGACATTCTGCACTGTGCTGAAAAGAAGTGATAAGAAACTTGGATGAGATGACTGCAGTGTACCAATGCCTTTGCACTGACAGGGCTAACTGGAAATGCTGATTTCTTTACAACTGTATCAGTGACTGTAGGTCCAGGGTGTTCAAACACACTTTCAGTATCAGTAAGTCTTGAGGCAAATGGCATCCTCACTTCCAAACAAATCACCGTACAGGTCAGCAAGGCTCCCTAACTTGTATCTCTACTCCACACAGTGGCAGGGCTCAACCCACATAAAGCTGACTGAAGATTTATGACCAGAATCAGTAAGTTACCCACTGTCTGAAGTATCCTGGTTTCTTAGTGCTTGATGGCATTTAGGCATTGGGGCCTTAATTAGGCATTATTTTTTTTCAATCCACTAGTGTTAGCCAGTATTATTCCATGTTCTATTAAGCCAGAACAGTAGAAAGTCTAGAAAGTTTGAACTGAATCTCAATAGACAACTGATATGCTTTTGTGTCTGATGACAAATAAATAATCAGAAGATCAGAGTAAAATCAAAGAAACACAAAAGCACGTCTTTAGTGCACTGCACAACAAAGTTAAGAGAACTGCATTTAGAAACTACTTCTTTTTCGTCTCTGAAAAGAACAGCATGAAAGTGTACTTGGCCATCTGTGTCTCAGGATGTCTTCCTTTTCTTGGGCACAGATGGTAAACTTCAAACATCACTATCACTCCCATCTACCACATAAGCCCTGTAAGCAATCTTATTTACAATTTCTAGCCACTGCTTTCCAGTGACCTCATTTCTCCCTTTGGTGCTGTCTTGGAAGTTCTGGCTCATATTAAAGGCACTGAAATAGACACATTCAAAGTTCCCTTGTGGGTGTGGTAACACAGTTCTCAATAAAACAAAGACCCTTTAAACAAAATGAAAGCTGGCCACATTTTCGCCTTGTCCTTAGGCAAGTAAAAAATAAAGAACACCTTTTCCTATGCTTTCAAAACAATAAAATAAAACAGCTAAGCAAGAAATGTAGTCAAGGCGAACCTTCATTCCATCTTGAGGTTTGCACACCACCTCTCCATCTGCACATTCTCTAAGGCAGAGACCTTGTCTTCAGAGCCCCATGCAGGAGACTGAGCACCACCAGTACTCCTATCAGTAACACCAAGGAGCCTGTCCCCTGGTGTTAATGCATCACCAAAATACTGTAGTTATTTCAGGATCAGATTTCCAATTGCCTGACACAGCAGCAGGCTTATCTTTTCCCAGATAAATGAGGCTGATCTATGCAGTTTAATGGGTGCATTGTGTCACCACTGACAGCTCACAGAGAAATGGTCCAATTTTCAGAGGTGTGAAATACTTACTTTGGAACTTCAGATACTTCTGATATACTTCTGATAACCCTCCCTGTGAACCCATCCAATCTGCAGTGTCAGAAGGGATCTTGGTACAATTTCCCCCAAGAGAAGCAATTGTTGTGGCGTTTTTGGTTAAAATTTCTTCTTCCTCTACAATTGCATTTTCTTATATCACTCTGTATCATACACACTATCAGTCTCCACTCCAGAGCAGACTACACTCTGGCAGTGAAAGAACACCATCCTATTTAAAAAAAATCACTAATAAATTAAAAGAACCAAAACTGAAAAATAAAATAAATTACACATTTGTTGAAACGGTGAAGAGAGCTATGAAGCCTTCTAGTAACTGACAATGAACTTGACTTTCAGGTGATGAAATTCAGCTAATTAGTATTTCTCTAGAGAGGGGGAAGAATCTTTGGGGACAATCACTGCATACAAAATCAACATTCTGGTCATTAATGATATTTATTCTTAAGTAAAGGCAGCTTATTCACATTAGCAGGGCTCTGGGGAAGGAGTACCCTCTAGCACAGGGCTGTTCTAACAGCAGGCACTGGTGCAACTCTGGACCACAACCTGGTTTTGCTGAGAGCTCTGCATGCCCTACAAGAAATCAAACTTTCCACGTCTCCTTGGTTGCAGAGCCCAGGAGCAGCTGCGATTCTCCAGGCTCAACAGCATGTCCAGCTCTGGGTAGTGGGACTGAGTTTGGCTTTTGCAGCAGATCTGCAGGCCTTTATGTCACCTCTGGGACCACAGTAAAACCTCGGCAGGCAGGCTGGGTGGGGGTGAGAGTGGGGCCTGGAAATGCAGACTTCTGAGCTGAGTGCTTGTCTCTGCAGTGTCTCTGAATATCTCACTTTACCTCCGACTTCTGCCTAGCAGGTAAAAGCTATGTTACACCTATTTTGGGGGTGATAGAATAATTAACTGATACACTTGGTATAAAGTATCTTGCAGTGTGCAGGTAAAGGAACCTACAAGTGTACTGAACCCTTTGCCAAGACAAAGACATCAATACTGGAGTACTGTGTTCCCTATGACAGCGAAGGCTGAAATGATTTTCTGCTGCCTTCAAAGAAAAAAAAGTATTTTGCAGAATTTCTCTCTCTGTCTCAAGTTCCTCAGGAGCACAGTGCCACACAGCTTTGAAAATACAAGGTGGTTCAACTTCTGGACCTAAATCACTATCACAATGCTCTTCAAAGGAGCTGCATCCTGCTGGGCTTTACAGCTGATTGCAACTCTTCACCTCTCCCTGACCTACTTTAACAGTGTGTCCTTCTACCTCATTCATATGAAAGGCTTCAGAAGGAAACTCTGAATAAAGGCCACAGTGAACGACCAGCCCATCTGTTTGTTTAGGAAGAACTCCCTTTGCTTTGTCTCAATTTCAGGCCTTCCATGTAAATCGGCAACTATCCAGACAATTTCCCTGGATAGCCCTCTTCCTTTCTCCACCTCTCCAGTAGCATCTTATCCCTTGGCCGTGTCTGTCCTTTCATGTAGCTGTGACTGGGCAGATGAATGGGCATAGGAAATAAACTCCATGTATTTAAAGTCCCTGCTGTATGAAGCACATGTGCATGCAGAGTGAGGAAGGGATTATGGCACTTCTGAACAAACCAAGCCTGGATGATTCTGATCGATTCGCTGGCATTAATTTCACTTTCACAGCTAAGGTCCCTTTTGCCTGGGGTATTTTGGTTTTTTATTTTTGTTTAAAATGCTGGTTTCCAGGCATTTACTATAAGATGTGGTAGAAAGAACATGCCCTGGGAGGCAGCACAGCCTCAGTAGGCCTTTGGGAGGTCTGCAGAGCTTGCAGATACCAGGGATGCCTCATGGGGGGAGTGATGACGTATTGCTCAAATAAACCTGAGATGAAGCAGATGCAGGGAACAGTGAAGGGGCCTTCAGCCATCCTAAGTGAAATAGAAATACGAATTTGTTTTTTCTGAAATCAGCCAGGGACTTTGTCATTGCCATTTATTGCCTTATTAACTCACTTTTATTATAGCATTTATGATATTTGGACATTCCACACCTGACAGAGAAATACCTGCAATGAGCTAGTTCTATTCAGGCATTGTCCTTTATTTGGGCTGGCCTACAAAGAACTTTACGAGTCTGTTAGTTTCCCCTTGAGGTCTATTGTGCGTCAACTTACACAGAAAATGTCACAAGCTGTTTTAAATATATAAACCAGCCCCTTAACCAGCGTTTCTGCCTCTCTTCCTTCTCTCACACCCCTCAGGAGCTCTCAACCAGGAGCCCTCTGAATGTATCACCAAAAAGATCCCTTGTCCCCAGAGTCCCTGTCATTAAGGACTGCCTTTGCATGACCACACCATCCTACTGTGCTTCTGAAAACAAAGGCAAACCCAAGCCAGCTCCACAGATTCTCCCTCCTTACCTCCCCAGCTGCTTTTCATGCTGTGTTAGCACCTTCCTGTCCAGTTTGGAGCACAGTCTGGAGGGCAGCTCTGCTGTGAGGATGCAGGACTGGGCTGTCTGGGGTTAATTAATCTGTGACAGGACTGCAGGCAGCACAGGGCTCTGCAGTATCCAGGTGGGTGCTGTTAGGAAGGCAGTGACAGCATCAATACTGCTCCAGTGACTACAGCTTCCCTTTTTTTTCATTTGGTTCTAGGCACATTACAGGGAAAAAAAGAAAAGAAAGTGAAAGAGAGTGATGCAGGGAGGGGAAGGATCAATGGTGCTCTGCTCCTTGCGAACAACCAGACTGAAAACGTTCCCCAGCCAGCCCACCTGATGGGAAATGGCAGGCTGAGAGTGACCCACACCACGGTCCTATTTCAACACACATGACCTGACTGCTAACTAACCTAACTCCAGTTAGACTTAGCAAAGCCTTGCATTTAGTAGAACAATACCTATATTCAGCTGAAGAAACAATTTGTGTTAAAAATGTACCTACTAATTCTGGCCCGAAAGGCCAGATCTCCAAGCCATGCCATGTTTGGAGTATGCAGTGAATGCACCTGGTCCTGCTGATTCCAGTGCTGAGTTCAGTCAGCTGTTCAGTGAGCCAGACCCAGTACGGCAGCAGGGAGCCAGGCAGCAGTTCAGAAGGGATATTTAAGAATAGACAGTGCTCTAAACAGACAATTGTCAGCCAGTATTTGGAATTTAGCAGTCAGCAAGCAGAAAGCCTTCAAATAAGAGAATTTACTGCTGCTTAAGGACTTTGTGCTCTAGCTGCTAGCTGACAACCAAAATTATGCTGAATCTGGTGCAGCAAACCTTAATCCTGCTGTGTTATCAATACTGTGTATTTCCAGGTTTAAACACTCCCAGTAGATAAAATGCCCTTGAATACTCACTGTCTCTTTAATTCCCAACACTTCATTTGAAAACATAATCCTAAATATCTCATTAACCAATAGCCACAACACCCTTCATCCACTCCAAGATCCTTTTCTATTTGATATCTACTACATTATCACAATCCACTGAAGCAGGCCCAGAAGTGCTGTTAAGAGACTGTCCAACACTGCTGAAGTCAGATGACAGATCACCCTAAAACTACATATCCTGACATTCAAGGAGACAACTAAAGTAGAAATACTACAGGAAAGGCAGTCTTTCAGAAGGGAAAAAAGGTGACAAGGTACAGTAAAGACATTGTCACATGCCCTCATCTGATCACAAACTGAGACTGGTTGTAAATGAATCCCCAGAGAGTAATTGAATTTTATGGTTTTAAGCTCATGCAAATCTCAGGGTTCAGCCACACACTCAGCCCACCACATTTTAATGTTACTGCACATCAGCTGAGCCATGCTAACTCACTGTGCCTTCTGCTCCCAGTGCCTGAGAGCACACACAGTTGCACTGACCTAAACTGCAGTCATAGGCAGGTCAATGCCCTTCACCTAGGATGGGGCAGTTTGGAAATGCCATGTTAAGGCCATACTGTATTCCCTTCTGAATGGATGGGACTAATCTGTCTCATCCTGTGCTTTAAATATGGTTTAAAGATTTAAATGTGTTTTGCAGTGTAGGAAGGAGGCCTAAAACCATGAGACATGCCATGAGATGAGTAGTCAGGGGATTTCCATCAGATATGCCGAGAGATTATGTGGGGAAGGAATTATGCTGGCATGACAGTGGGCACGATGACCTGCTGATTGATAGGTTATCAGGTGAGAGGACCCTTATCTCTGGAACTGGTAGAAGAGGGAGTGACACACTAACACATCAAGGTTCTGTTCTATCCTTGCACAAACCCCAGACTGTGTAATCTCTCTCTTTGTAACTCTCCATATCCTTCATTTACATATAAAATGGCTGCCCTTCCCCATCCCATTTATGATGGCAGTAACAGGATATTTCGACTACAGTTTCACCTCCACTTCTCACAGAAGTACAAATGGGCATTTGAAATGCTCAGTGGCAGAGGATGAGACTACGACCTCACCTTGCAAGTGGATTGACTTGCTCGTCTCTCCTCCCCAAAGCAGGGAGCCTCTTTGATAAGATTTTGCCTCTGACTGCATTGGAGTATACCCAATGTGTTAATGAACACTTTTAAATAGTGCTATCCATTTATATTTTGCAGGTCTGGTGAATTTATCACCAGCAATCTCATAGTAATCTGTAACCTGCTACTCTAATAAACTGCACTATTTGTGCATCTGTGATAGCAAATGTGACCAGACTTAGAGTGTGACCCACAGGATTTGTGCATCTGGGATCGTACTGAATGCAACCAGACTTACCAGAAATTAAGCCCAGACACACCCAACCCCTCTGATCTCTGAGGAACAGCTAGAAAGCAGGAGGGGTAATTTTCTGCCAGATTTCTATACTCTTAACACAACAGCTAGAAGAGGATTCACAGGACATGGACCCACTCAAGCATCCATTCACCTGCTTTGCAGGTTTTCTGATCACACCTCCTGAACGTACCTTTGCAACCCATGTCTGCTCCAACGGCCAGCTTGGCTCAGAGCTCTGCAGTGCTCAAGAGAAGAAGAAATGGAATGTAATTCTGCTCAAGAGAAGAAGAAATGGAGAGTAATTCTGCAGTGTGAGCCACCAAGCTCCCTGCTGGAACTGAGGATCCCTGGGCAATCTCTTCAGTGATGAGTCAGAGATGTGGCTCACATGCCAGCACTTCCTCTTGCACACTCTGTCCCACTCTGAAGATTTGCAGCTCTCTGAGCCTTATCTACAGCTCTTGCCTTGCAGACAGGCAGCAGCCTGGAATGATAATTGAGGATCATAACCTCAGCAAGCAGATCCCCGTGGCTTTAGTCTCTGGCTGTTGTGCCTTCAGCATTATCAAGAGTCAAGAGAAAATCAGATGTGATGGCATCAGCATTTAGGGCAGAAAAGGGCATGGAACACAGAAGAGTTTTAGGAATCTGGAATGGGAAGGTTGGTGTTTGGTATTTAGATAATGAGGCTACCAATTTCAAGATGAACTCTCACGGGTTGCTAAAGGCATCTAATTAATTCCAACCCTCCTCTTTTGCTCATCAGCCTGTTTTCCCATGTGCTCCTTCCCCCAAACATGGTGCAGTTCCCATTGCTTAGGAACCCTGATGGGGAGGGTGGGGAAGGGAGGTCAGTCCCTTTATGCATGTCCTGCTGACAGGGACAGCATCCAAACTGAGCAGCACAGGGGCCTCGTTGTAAGTAAGTGTTTGAAACCACTACTTCCAGCTTTGTGTATAAATTAATTGCACATTACTGAGCAAGGTAATGCTCAGTGATGATCTTGGATTCACAGCTGCAGAGAATAAGAATGACCACAGCCAACACCAGCAAAGAAGCAGAAGACTCACACCTGCTTCTGGCAGGATCAGCAGGATGGGCTGATGATGGGGCTTCAGCTCTGCCTGCAGGAGTTCCCACCAGAGAGATAGATAAACAGGATCTGCTAGTCCAAACAGCATGTCTGTCCCACCTCTGAGTTGCTCATTTTTAAGTACTTGACAGTGAAAGGGTTAACTTGGAGAGAGTCCCTCAATACCTATGTGATGGATATATCAAGTGACCCCTCTGGTCAAACACGTTCAGTCAGACCAGAGCCTGCTTCCTCATTAGCAACAATAAATTCAAAGCAGATGGAAAAACTGCTCTATTCTCTGATCCAGCTTTCAAAGCCCTTTGATTTCAGAATCCCTCGGCTGCTCTTTGACTTTTCTTGCCTGTCAAGTTCCCCGGCAAGATTGATAGGAGGAGGATATCAGTGCAAATTCTGGTTCTGGTCATCTCCCCTGTCAAATTTCCCACATCTGACCATGTTAATTGCTTCTCTCTCCTCCTTTGGTGTAAAGACCATTTGATTTTTTTCCCTATCCTTTCTCCATCAGCAGGTTATTACAACACTTTGAAAAGGTCAGTGGTTAACTCTTTACTGTGGCTGCATTACTTCTCCCATACACTGTTCCCTGCATCTCACCATGTCAGGCTGGGAAGTGCCCAAAGGAATGTTTGTCTAGAGACCATGCTCTTGTTTTTTTCCACACCACTGGCTGAAAGCCATGAAATAAGTGGACATCTAGAAAGGTCAGCAAGATAGAAACCTAAGTACTGATGTCTGGAGGAAACTCCACAGCAAGTGTGTAACACCAGGACAGGCTCAGTGACTAGGCAGTGGTCAGAGCCATACCACAGCTCACAAGGTGCTGCAGAGTACCTTGGGCAGAAGGCACCTGGAGGACTCTGAGGACTCTCCCTCAGTTGGCACAAGACATTTCCTGTAGCCCAACCCACGCCTTGATGCCTTTTTCACAAAGGTATTTTTTCCAGTCCCTGGCCTGGATGTGAATTTTCAACCAGCTGCTTCTCATCCCACCCAGGTGGGATGAAGGGACCCTCCTCTCCCCTTCCTGTGGCCACTGAAGTCTCCTCTCAGCTCCTGAGGCTGCTTGAGAGGGCTCTGTGAAATGAGCAGGCACTGACACACTGAATTCCTCAAGGTCACCTCGGGCAGCAATCCTGACCTTGATACCTCACCATCCTTCTGGAGGCTCAGAGCCACCTGCCTTGCCCCTGCCCCTTGCCAGGGTCTCATTTTAGCTGCTGCCATCCTGATCCATCCCTCCCATCCTGCCTCCTGCCCCACTAAAATCCCCACAGCAATTACGACCCCTAAGAAAGGACCTGTTTCCACAAGTAGAAAGAGTGGGGAGCCCCAGTGGCAGGGTCTTCCCTCCTTCCCCTCAAAGCTCACTTGGCCAAGGCAACACAGACTGATGGGGCCTGGCAGCCACCATCCCAGTCCCACTGCAGAGGGAGAGCAGCTCTGCCAGTTAAGCCAGCTGCTATACTCCAATACACCACTGCTACCTTTGATAAGCAAGCTCCTGTTTCCCCATGGATCCATGATCTTGGCCACAGAGGTTTGTGGTTCCTATTCCCCATTCTCCAGATGCTGCTCCTCACCTGCAATCCAGCTCAGGTGGTCATATGCCACCAGAGGCCACGAAGAAACACTCCTGAAAACTGGGCAGGTCCCAGCCATCCTGGAGATGTCCTGTCAGGCCCTGGCTCTTCAGGAAGGCAACAGAAAAGTTTGTCTAAGCAAGGTGAACTGAAATGAGGTTAAAAAGCAGTGCCATTGCACAGAAACCTCTAGGAAAGTATAAGTAATAAATCCAATCTCAAATCACATTAGTCTGAGATTTTGACCTTGGCTGCTGGCCCAAGAGTCTTCCAAACTACAGAAAAATTCACTTTTAAAAATCACTGGGATGACTCCCCACTCCTTGCAGAAACACAGCAACACACAGAGCTAGAACTGTTGAATGGCTGGTGGGATGCCTTGGCTGTCAGGGTGTGTGGCAGGCAGTGAACACAGGGAGAAACCTGAGACATTTCCTTTGCTAAAAGCAGCTGTCTAGGCACTGTCAGCAAGACTGAGCTTATGATGCCCAGAGCAGCAAAAAGCTGATTCCATGTAATGAAAAACAACCACATGCTGACCAGATTTTTGACTAAACACTCACTTACACCTAGTGTTTGATAATACACCTTTTGTCCTCAAAACTGTTGTGGACAATGTGTATTTTTACACATCCTGTAGTAACACAGAGCCCAGCCAGTGGCATACTGAACATGCATGAAGTGCTACGTCTTGGAACACATAATGCACTTCTAAATCCCTCAGATGCTTTCAAAGATCAAGCCAGTGCACACAATTCAGATGTTGAAAGACCAAGCCAGGCTCCAGGGGTCCTGTCCTGACTCGCACAGCAAGCCTTGTGCTCAGGCACTTTCACCTCTCCCTGCTGATGAGGTACACCAGGGTAAAAGCAGGATTGTAATTTGCTCCTAGCTTACACACAGAAGCTGAAAAAGCTTTAGTTCTCTGTAAGAGACTGTATAATAACCTGCATAAGGATTTTGAGGCAGAACTGACTGAAGGATGTTTCAGTTTCTCTCCAGAGAGACAGGAGTGGGTGCATGCATGCAGAACTGATGTGTGTCTGCATGAGAGGAATCTGCTCTTGCTTAAGTTACATATTTATTATTCACTAAACCTAGTAAAAGGCACAAAGTGACACTAAAGTTTGTCTCTGAGACTGAGCAACTGCCACAGTTGTTTTGGAGCAGCAGCAAGCCAGGCCATCAGGGTACCCGTGGCTCCTACTTGTTTCTGCTGTGGGAGATGTGATCCTAGCAATTTTAATGATCAGACAGAAGCAGGAAGGAACAGAGAACTTGCCATACAGCAAGGGAAGGTGCAAGATGATGCTCAAAGACTGCAAAACTGTTGTTTGATGATTATGGAGAGACTGAAGGCTGTTTTGCCTTCTTCCTCGTTCAGGGCGCGACTGTAGGTACAACAGAAACAAGGAAGCATTTGGTTCACAGGAATAAAAAAAAAAGCACCAAGAAAACAAAACTGATTTCTATTTCAGCAAGTTGGAAGAGAGAAACTTTTGGCTGTGTGTTAATGAGGCTGCTGTGGAGACTTTGGTCAACACAAAACACAATTAATTTTTACTGAAAGTATTGAAACATCAGACACTGAAATATCAAAGCCTTGGAGCTTTATATTGTTTTACTTGTCACCTCCTTGTAGTCAGTGCAGATGAGGTAGGGGTTACTCTGCAGTTAAGTGTACCTCATTCCTCTTCTCCCAGCTTTGGTGGCTGGGCCCAAAAGAAGGTGTCATCTCCCCTCTTCCCATCGTAAGGGCCTTCATCTTAGTTTAAATGAATCACTTGCAAATTCCCTAAGTGTTCAGCACTTAGGTAACTGCTTCCAGTGCCAGGGCAGGGACCAACAAAGCAGGCTGCAATGAACTAGGACAGGGTAAACAGGTGTAAAGGGGAGATACTCAATTGCTTCAGCAGCAGAAGTCTTTGGGAAGAGCAGCAATAAAATCAGTTTAGGGTTTTTCCTCAGCCTGCAGTCTTGGGGCAAATTTCACTACCTATTTTTACTTTAAACTTGAAATAAGTAAATTGTTTGGTTTTGTCATTCTCTCACCTCACTTATAAAGCCTAAGTCATAGTGTTTGCAAAGCAGTCAGCAATTCCCAGAGAGTAGCACTGAAAGGCCAGCGAGCAGCGTGAGCCAATGCTGTCATGAAGCACAAGGAGTCCAGACACAGGGCAGAGGGAGCAGAAAGAGGGGAATGATGAAGCAACCAGCCCAAGGGCCATCTTCCCCAGGCCCTTCCCTGACTGAGGGATGCTCAGCTTGCCACGATACAGTTTAATATTCAGAAGGTCACAGTTTCAACTTTTGCCTCAGGCCTTCCAGACTCCTTGGCACAGCATTTCAAATTGCATTAGTTTGGGAGAGAGGCAAACAAAAAAAGTTATAGTTTTCTCCCAGGCATTGCTTAAAATAGAAAGCAAACAAATGTCATTGCTGACATGCACAGCCCTGCAGACAGCAGTGAGATGCACAGACACAGACAGATGCATGCGACTGGCCTCTGTGCTTGATCAAGACTACACTTCTTTAACTATCAGCCCAATATTTTCTGCATAGAAAATGTTTTTTTAATATCAGATTATGGAAGATAATTAAACAGCTTTCCATTCGCATGCTGGCCCATTTGGTAAACTATATGAATACTGTGGTGGTTTGCTCTCAGTTTTTCACCACTTTCTTTTCCCACAGTCTCCTGTGTAATTTGTTCTGTCTGGCTGTTTCAAAGCACATCTTTATGATGTCCTTTTACTCTATTCAAATCACCATCTGTTTGTTTCATTAGCAGTCTCACTTGGGGGGTGGGGTGTGTTGAAGAGGTCATTCAACATTTCAAAATTAAAAGCTTGGAACTAATATTCTTCAGCCAGAAAATGATAAAATGCTGCTTCTTTGGCATTTTCCAGAAGCTTGTCTAGAAGCAACCCAGTGCCAATTTCTTGATACTTTACCCTTTCCTTTTACCTTAACTGAGAATCACTGCTTTACTTGCAGACTAAAAACTAAATGCTTCACACAGTTCAAGGAGAGGTTGCTAAATAATCAGGCTAATATTCCACAGGTCCATTAATTTATCTGAGCGCACAGCTCTCAGCAAAGAAATGTGATGTTACTGGGGACAACCCCAGTCCCCCCAGAACCACCAGCTCCCTCCTTTCAATGGGGTCAAATCCAATGGAGAGTGCTCTAGGCCCTCAGTTCATGGGCCAGCACCACGTCTGATTAACGAGAAGGCTGCTACACAGCTTATATAGAAAAATGCACAATGCTGTAACATAAGCAGCATAAAGAGGGAAGTGTTTGTCACCCACAGTGCCAGTGTCACATGAGAGACAAAGGATCATTTTTCATGTCTCTACCAGGGAGTGCAAGCTTATTGGGACATGATGGCAATTCATTGATCTTGGAAAAAAATCTGAGTAATTTCTTGCTGAACCAGAGGGGGTGCAACAAATTCAGCTTCATGTCTCCATGCCCGCCTTGTTCTGTAGCACAGGATGAAAAACAAGCCCTGCTGGAGAAGGAAAAGGAGACTATTGCATTGCATTTGATTATATTGCCTTGTATTTGATTTTTGGGTGATATGGGTATGCTGCAGGGGGAAAAAATAAGATCAGGCAGACTAGAAACATGAAGGGTCACAGAGTGATTTGTTTATTCACTGAGTCATTAACTCAGCAGTAACCATCTGAGATGTTTTATTGGTTTAGAACCCAGTTTTGAAAGGTACTTCCTTAAGCTGTGATTCCTAGACTCACCAGACTACAGCTGAAGCTATTAATTTCCCACTGGAAAAAAAAAGACACTTGTAAAACACAAACACATCATAAGTAATGCACTGCTCATCTCTCTGAATGCAGAGTCCTGCTTACAGAGAAGCACACTACCCCGTGCATTGGCTGCTGGCTGAAAATGTGGCTACATTAGGATGAGAGGTGCCTCAGATACCAGGTACATCTCGAGTTACCAAGCCATCACCAGTGTGCTGCTAGGGAGGCTTTCCCAACCTGCCACTTCAGAAGAGGGATGGTTAGTTGCTTCTTCCCACAGGCTGCCTAAAGACAGTGAGCAGAGACCCAAGCAATTGGTCAAGCCACAGCGGTGCAGCCAGACCTCCATGCTGGCAAGCTTTGGGACAAAATTACCAGGAATAGTTTCAGCATTAGTGTGGCTGGCAGGACCAGGGCGGTGATTGTCTCCCTGTACTGGGCACTGGTGAGGCCAAACCTCAAGTGCCCTGTCCAGTTTTGGGCCCCTCACTGCAACAAAGACATTGAGGTGCTGGAGCATGTCCAGAGAAGGGCAACAGAGTACAAGAAGACAGGGTCTGGAGCACAAGCTAGTGAGGAGCAGCTGAGGGAGCCATTGGTGTTCAGCCTGAAGAAAAGGAAGCTCAGGGGAGACCTTATTGCTCTCTACAACTGCATGAAATGAGGCTGTAGCCAGGTGGGGGTTGGCCTCTTCTCCCAGCTAACAAGTGACAGGATAGGAAACATGGCCTAGAGTTGTGCCAGGGGAGGTTTAGATTGGATATTAGGCAAATGTTGGGCTGTGAAAATATTCTATGAAAGTTCAGAGGGTACTTTAATTCCTTGATTTACACTCCAGCAGCAGGGCACCGTAAAGCAGTCATGTATGCTGAAGAGAAAGCAAGGGCAGGAGGCAGTCTTCAGGCAGAGCATGCACAGGAGCACCAGACCTTCACCAAACGGACATGTTAATACCAAGCTGACAGAAGAGATCTAACCACGGGCACAAATAAAATCCAAAGTTCTTCAGGGCATCTTAATAAACTCTCAGACTGAACAGAGATAAGGGCAGACAGATCCTCTGGCATTTTCCTAACAGCTGATAGTGGTGAGGGAAAGCCTCCCCACAGCCTCAGGGATCCTTCATAGGTGACTGACGGTGTGAAGTCAGACACTCACCAAAGAGTACAGCACAAGCCTGTTTCCAGATGACAGTTCATGTTCTTATCCCCCCTTCCCCCTCATTTCCTCCCCTTTGCTTTCAGACCTGTCACAGTGCATTTGGTAAAAATGATCTGTGCTGCTTCTGTTTAAGGAGATACTGAGATCCCATAATGTGGTTAAAGGGCTTTCAGACAGACTTAGTCCTGGGGCTGCCACAGAGGTTCAGCTACCATCCTCAGTCACTGTAAGAGGGCTGAAGTCCAAAGGCCCTGTCTTGAGCATATCTAGCAATCCAAGATCTCCCCTCCCATGCATCCTGGAACCATTGGCTATAGGTGATTGCAGAATGCCAGATCAGACTGCATCCACTGAAATAAGTGCCTATTTCTTCAAAGGAATGCAAAACCCTCAGGTGTGCCTGTGCAGGCATGTCCTGCGCACTGAGAGGTAATGAACAGCCCCTGGCGCTGCTGGTGCTACCAGTGCTCCGTGCAGCAAGATTAACCTCTGCTTACAATGGGGCTATAAGGCTCATTACCCAGCAGCTGAAGGGAGGCTCACCCTGACACAGTGGCGTGGCCTTTGACTCTCACCCGACTGGGGATTTCACCACACACGGCATACATACACTCCCCAGGGAAAAAAGTAAGAGCAGGGGCTGCCCTGATGAGATTAGCAGGCAGCAATGCTATTAGCACTCCAACTCCCTGTCTGCCTTTTCCTCCCCAGCCAGAGCCTCATCCTCCTCGGGTTTTGCATTTGGTCCTGTCTTGGTATCATACCACACCTTCCCCTTACAGCCAGAGCAGCTCAAAGCCCATCTCGCTGAGCACAGCAAGTGCTTCCCTATGCTGCACCTGGCCAGTGCTGGAAACAGCTCCTCTGCTTACTTCATCAGATTAACACAAAACATGCTATCAGCACATTGGCAGGCTCTTAATATCTTTGCTGGCAGGCTTTAATGGCCTCAGGTCTTCTAAGGCATTTCATTCATCTGGTGACTGTCAGGCTGCAAGAGCACCAGGGTGCTCTCCCCCCACGTCCCCTTCCTCAAAGCAGAGATAAGAGCGCAGCTATTTTAAAAGCAGGAGGTGAGATGAAAGCACTCACTTTAGTTAGGACGCTGCTGCCATTCCATAATTAACTTCACCTAAATTTTCAAAGGAAGAAAAGAAAAGCCATCTGAAAATCATATTGAATCACTCTCGCCCACGTTAGCCACCTCGTTCTTGATATCAATATCAAGAAAAGAAAGTGGGGACTTCTTTTATTTTTTTAATAATACTACCCTTCAAAGCACTATCTTGAGCTGATTTTTCAAATGCCAGCACGAAAGGCAGCCAGGTCACAGTCTTCTCTCTGTAGTTCCTTGTATCACTTTGGGCTACCTATAAACTCAGGGTCAAAACGACATTTCTCCCTCCTACCTCCTGCCCCTCCTTTCCCGAGTCCCATAAAGCAAAAAATGCTGGTGCCAGCCACCTGACAAAGTGTTCCTTCAGGGCCTGTAGTAACCTGTGGCCCTCTCCTCCACACACTGTAATTCCAGTGGGCATCTTTAAACCAGCATTATTTACAGCAACCCATTTCCAGTACACCCCCAGCTCCCTTCTGGGAGACATTCACAGTCCACGCATCCGTTAAGCTACAACCTTCCTTTATGGAAACCTACAGAAATACCTACTCCAGGTTAAGATCCAGCCTGGAACCTTATTCTAGAGCAAAATCCTCCTCCATGTGAAGAGCTATACAGAGTAAACATTTCAATAAGTCTGCAGAAATAACAGGCCTAATAAATACCTAGAAGTTAGAAGAAAATAAGGAATTCAAACATTTGTTCATGTTTTTCTGATCACCGCAAGAATTTTTTGCAAACAGAAAAAGAATTTGAAACAGTTACCTGCTTGTCCAGACTTACCTCTTTTTTTTTTTTCCCTCCTTAAATCTGCAAAAATTCTTCTGTTGAATGAAATGGATTTAAAATATTTCAAATATATGGATAAGACAACACTATCCAGTGGTCAGGAAGCTGGATCTTAGAGGATGCAGGTTCTGTTATTCCTGAAACTCATTTTGGTATCTCTCTCTGTCCCAGATGTCCCTACTTAAAAAAGAGTGCAAATCTTCCTTCCATTCCTGCAATGGATAAAAAGGAAGAGAAAGTGATTAGTTGCTTGAGAAATATGACTTAAACAAAGCAGCCAAATTATTTCCATGTAGCTTCCTGAAGGAAGCTGACAATTGATCTAGAATGATTTTCACATATTTCAGGGATCAGATATCAGACAGACCAACTCCTGCTACCAAACCTGAAACAACTATTGCTTTCTCCCATGTGTGCTGCACTTGCAGCTCCACTGGGGTCACAGTGCAGGAATTTCTAACCCTGACCTGCAGCCAACTCCTAGACTGGCCTTGCTGATGAAGATCTGCTGCATCTCTCAGATTCACAGGTTTGCTACTTTTTTCTTTTTCCTGAAGAAGCTCAGGTACAATTTTGTTTCATGTAATTCATGTCTTAACCAGCATATCTAACATGACACCTTGCAAGTGGCTATGTAAGCCAGCTCCCTTATTTCTGAAGCAAAGCACTCTCCAAATCCACTTTGGGTAATTCACTGGTTCTGCTAACTCCTCTGCTCTGCAGACTGCCAAGGGAGAACAATAAATACAGCAACAGATGCATGTAGAATTTTTGCTCTTGACTATGCATCATATTTGAGTAAACAGAAATTAGCAGAAGAGCAGCCAAGTACCAACCACACTTCCTTAGTCTGCAAATTCACTTACTGTGCAGCATTTAATATTTCTTATTCAGGTACAAGAGCTGGAACACATAAGAAATCTCCAAAGCAGTTTATATATATACATATACATTAAACAGCCAACCTTCCTGTCCTCCCCTTACCCCACACCTCTGCAAGATAGTGCTACTTTGGATGCAGTGCTGGGCGAGGAACGTTTGGAGCATTTTCTAAAATAACTCTGTCACAAACAAACGAGAAGAAAAATCTACTCTGTCAAACACAACATCATACTTCTTCATCACTGTGCTGCAACAGGACTCGTCTGTCAAGGCAACAGCAGGTGGTCCAAATAAATGTAAGAGACTCAGATTCATTCAGTCAAATTGATGCTGCCAGGGCACTCCTCGAGAAGTGAGAGGTTTGGATGAAGCTGTGCTGTTACTCCTGTTGTTCCTGCACAGGTGAAGGTTATTGCACTTTTATGCTGGAAAACAACAGTGGCTTAAATTTGAAGGAGTTACAGGCTGTGGTTATCAAATAATGAGAGATGAAAGGTTTTACCTCAGGGTAACTGATAGGAATTAACCTTAGGGTAAGACGAGACTAGGAGAAAAAGGAAAAAGTCACCTGTAGAGTGGCTGTTGGGAAGCTTATAAGAAGTGATGAATCAATTCTCAGTGAATGGGGTCTTCTGCATGGTATCCAGCTTCAAAGCAACTGCACGTACTGAAATGCTTTGTACCCATTCCCACAGAAATGCTAAGAGTCAGATCAGCCCCAAAACTGTTCTACCTCTTCTCCAGTGGTCCCTGCAATAAGGCTGTAAGGAACACTGTTGGGACTTTGGGAAACGGAGAATCATGTTTCAATTTATCTATTCACAGTATGTTTGGCAGATAAACAGAAAATTTAATTCCCTAGAGAGATCAATCCAGGACTTTTCCAAACTGCTTTATGCAGTATACATACCCTCAGTTTTGCTTTGAAAACTAAAGAAGAGCTGTGAATTTCCACATGAAGATGTCTTTCCTTCAATTAATAACAGCACATCATTTTGGACTACAGCTCCCCAAACAGTAAAAAGCTGTTTAGATCTCTCTCCAACAGATAACTGAGGCTGACTGATTAAAAGAGTGCTTGCAAACCACCAAGAAAAGATGTTGCTCTCAAAAATCACTGCTGCCTATTTAAGGTGTAAAAATTAGGATCTTTAAACAAGTCAAAGCGGAGAGAATAAAAAAACTTAATTAGGGATCTCAGCTGGAGAGTATGGTATTTATTATCAACATTTCTCAAGCATAGCTCTTGCTGGGATGTGACTGAATGAGCCAGCTCTGGGACCCCAGTATTTCCTCCCCTGCAGAGAGCCCATTGTGGCAGCCTCAACAGCTCCGTATCCCTTGTGCCACTGGTGATGAGTTCTGGATCCGCAGTTATTTTGGGGCAGTTTGCCAGCACCAAACAAAGATTTCCATCTGAGAATCTGAGTGAGGGCATGTGATTTAATTAATGAGGAGAACAAGAAAACTGGCATGCCTCTGTGAAGGTAGCAAGTGGAGAAGAATCATGGATGTGGGATATGTCAACCTCTGTATACCTACAGAGATTCAACCAGACATAAAATTTGAATTAGTTCTCCTTAGTCTGGGAACATAACTCTACACCATCAGGGGTACTGCTTACAGTAATCCTTTGAGTGACAGGACTTTGACAAGAAGTGGATCTGGACTTCATGGGGCTGGATGGTTCCCCTGATAGTGGTGGTGCCTGCCTGAGGCATCTGTTGGGGTCAGAGTCCTGACTTGGGACCGCAGCCAGGCACGCTGCCTCCACGGAGCATCTCCACTTGAATCCGGCTCACGTGTCTGGCACGTGCATCACGGACCTGGAGATAAACAGGGACATTGTGCTGGGAGCATGAGTGGTGGGGAAGTGGCATGCAGAAAGGGGGAGGGAGAGGCTAATGCTGCCAGCCCCTTAGCTCTGTGGGTAAAGCCATATACAGCAGCCAGCACAGAGCATCGACCTGCTGTGGCCTCTACAGCTTTGCAACAAAGCAGACAACAAAACTGCTTCAGACGCCTCTTCTTCGATGGCACTATGGCAAAATGAGAAATTATGAAATTAAGTCATTTTCACTTGTATAAATATGGAGACATATGGATTGGTATATTTTTATACACATGGGTACATGTGAGTTTCCATTATCACTTTGTTTTAAAAATATATTTAAAACCCAAAAAGAGTTAACAAAACTTAACATGGAATGCAAAAAGTTGTAAGAAGCCTCATGTAGGAGGCTACAGAACTATTGAGACTTCATGAGACAGGGGACACACTCACTTGTGAACAGTATTAAAACACCAATTTTATTCAGGAATACAGAATACATTTTTGAAGATTTCCAGTTTACAAAAGTTTAAGACAAGGTTGGCTTTCAACATACAACCTCCTTTAAAGCCTTTAAGTAACTTCTCCATTTCAAGTTGATAAAACCCCTCAAATCAGGAAAAAAAAAGATTTAAAAAAAAGACAAATGAAGGCCACAGTCCCATACTGGGATACATTCAGGCAGAATCTAGCACAGTATTGAAATTCTTTCTGCAGTCCGTATTTTAGTCCATGGGTGTAATATAACCTTGTGTTAATAAAAAAATACTGCAGATCTAGTAAGAACTGCAAGAAAAGCCCTTGTCTTACCATTTTAGTTCCAGGCATTATATGCAAAGTAGCTTCCAATAAGCAACAGTTAAAAACAGTACTTGTCATTTGATCACCACATTAAAATACAGCATTAAATTTTTTCTTCATTTATACAATTTTAAATATTCATTAAAAACCAGAATCAGTGTCCCTCCATCCTTTTCATCACTAATAGTTTTTCTTATCTGCTAAAACCATTTGTCTTTGCTAAGATGTCTACAAGTAAAGAGCACAAGATTAACAAGCTGCAGCATTAATTAAAGTGAGAGTCATCTCCTTCCTCCACTCAGTGACTAAATCTATCACAAGGGCCCTATTAGCTGTATCAAAGTGAACTGGTGTAAATAAAACTGATTTGGCTTAAAAGTAGAGGAAGAAGGACTGCAGAGTTATTTAAAAATTGCAATGCAGTCAGTGTTGTGTATGTCACTGCAGACAAGAGCCAAGAAAATCATTCACAAGCTCTCTTTTAAAAGCATTACTGCCAGTTTTCCATTTCCAATACCAGAAAGGTAAATGGTAATTTGCCTTTCAAGGAACTTCAGATTACTATCAAACAGAATCACTAATGTCTTACTTTTAAATACACAGGACTCTGATTTCAGTAGAGGTTACAGACACTCAAAGCTCTTAAATTTTATTTATTTGTTTATTTTTAAATAATCTTCTTTCCAACATGCCTTCATTTACCTCAAGTAGCCATTTCTTCAAACTCTTTTGTTCAAATATATTAATAGCTGCACTGAGAATTACTCAACACAGTGGTCACCATTCAGTACAGATGTGGAAACAGAATTTGGCTCTGGAAGAAAATTTAAATTGATTTTACTTTTGTAAGAATGGCTCTTTGAAATAACATCCATTTGTTTAAACATTAAGTAGAAAGAAAGCTCTTGGATGACTAACATAAAACTGAAAGACTAAGAGCAATTGTAAACAATAGGATGATCAATTCCAATTTTACCTGGTACTGAAAAGAAACCCTATCATGTGGTATTGGATGAACATTTAACTTCAGCCTTACAAGCTGCAGGATTTTCAATGAAATATTTAATTTCATCAGCACATTTCCCAAAGATTCCACTGAATAATGCAGCGCAGAGCTGTATTAACACACTAGAAGTGACACATCATAAACAATTTCTGTGTGATACTACAGCAATTTCCAAAGAAGCCAGCCTAGCAAGCCTGTTCTACAAACCAGAAAACTGGAGTAAGATGAGCCACCCCAAGTTTTAGCATGCCTTTTTGGAACAAGACACTGAACAGCTGTAGTCCTCAAAGTTCAGTGGTCCCCATGAGTAACAACGAAGAGGAAGACAAGACTTGTTGCTCTTTTTTGGATTTCTACACAATGGTATGTAACAACACCCAGAAATGCAGGTAACAGCCTCTCCAAACAACATTCAAACAGAAAGGCACAATCTCCTTTTAAGTTGTGTTCTCAAAAACTAGAAGAGTCCTTTACAAAGACAAATACACCCTTAGCTGGAAGGGAAAACATCACACCATTTAGAAAGCTTTTTTCCTTTTTTTTTTTTTAAGTCCAAATGGATTATTTTAATGCAAAAGTTACATGAATATATACATCCTGAAAGAGAATCTTTATATATATATATATATATATGTACATATATGACAGTGACTGACACAGAAGACTGAAGAAACAGGCTATATTATTCTTTTCCTATTTTTTAGCAACATAAGGCAATGTTTTTCAGACACCACAGGCACACAGTATTTGGGTTGCACACACTCTGGTGTCCTAGAATATACATGGTGAAATGCAATCTCCTGTGGGAGGCTTGTTTGAGGGATACTGGACACAAAGATTTCATTTCACTAAAACAGCTTTAGGCCACTTTAAAATTAAAAAGATACCTAATTACGATGAAACTACTGCAAACTCTTCAATGGTGTGTTTTCAAGACCAATATAAAGCTATTAAAACTGCAATAGAAAACCATTAAGGTTAATTCTGATACAGTATAACACAGCTCTCTTACAGAGCCCAAGCAGAATGTTAATGGAAGGCAAGAGGGACAGTAGGGTCCAATGATCACAGAAGATGCCCCTGCACCCACCTGTACTATTAACTCATTCATGTACCTGAGTCTGATCTACCTGTAAAAAAAAGAGTAACTGCTTTGTGCAATGACAACAGTCTGCCTGTGACCTCGGTCATTCAGTAATAAAGCTAAATCCTGCTTTGTGCAGGACAGCATAATTACATTGCTTCAGTTCTCAGCAAGGATGAAATCTGATCCACTCTTGTACATTACTTTGCAAGGACCTAGGAGCATCTTCACCATGGCACTTCACCACAGGCTGCCTAAGCCTGTAATGAAAGCTGCCCTTAATCTGCTTCCAAAGTCAGCCCAGCCCATCAGCATTAGAATTCTCCAGGACTCCCCACCATGTCCTCAGTCCTGAAATGACCTGTGCTTGTCTGGTCCCTGCCTCTTGCATATCACAGCAATAGACTCCAGAGCTGGAAATGAAAAAAAAAAAACCCAAACCAACAACATCGCCCACCTCCCAAATTCAGGTGTACTTATGAGAACTGAGACTGAACTCAAGTTGTTCCCTTACTTACACTCCAAATTCTTGGGTTCTGGGCATATTACCTTTGGGCAAAAGAATCTACCTTTCTAAGGTAGGGGGAAGAAGAAAGCAGAAGGTGTGGGCAGTCAGCTTCCTTCACTGCCTTTAAGCAGCAAGGTCTGTTTAATGACACCGTTCTTTTACACAGGAGTGGGAAATGTGGGATAGACAAATATAAATAATTTTTCAAGGCAAATTTCCCCCCAGACAAGAGGAAGACACTGCATTGTTCTCTGTACACTGAGCACAAGCACAGCACTGCAGTGCCATTTAAATTCATAGCTTCTTCCCTCTTGCGACTCTGAATACCTTTACCTCAGAAGTGCTTTCACACAGGTGATTCAACAAGGTGCACTGAAATACATCTGACAGAGACCATCACAAGACTTAGGACAGAACAGACATAAAACATTCTGGTTTTCTGCAGAAGTTAGAATTTCAACCAAATGAATGTGAATAATGCAAACTCTGTAAAAACCAATGAGTTCATCAAAAATGAAATTTTGACAGTTAAGAGTTCTTGTGTTGCAGTAGAACTACATCCACATACCTACACACAGTATTACACATGTGTATCCATGCATTACACACATGATGTAAATGGGATGACAAGCCCAACACCTTTCACTGCATGACCTGCTTTCAGGTATTTTATGAATACAACAAACTAGTCATTGACATTAAAGCTTTCTGTGCTGGGTCTTTGCCTCACACTAGTCTTGGTGTTGACTATTTAGCTGGAACAATTTGGGGTTTTGTTTTGTTGTTTAGTTCTGGGGTTTTTTTTTAAGAGGGAACACATGGAGTAATGTTTTGCCACACAGAAAAAGAAGTCTCACTCTGTTGTTTTGAGAAGCTTCAGTGCCTCTGTATTCAGGCTTGACATTTGACAGACAAGCCAACCCTTGTGGTGTTGCTGAGACAACCCATGCAAATTGGCCTAATTACTGGCACCTGGGAAAAAAACCCTTGCTTAGTTAGAGTTGTTGCATCCTCACAAGCTTAAAACTCCTCCACACTGAGAATGTTCCAGGCCATGCAGCAATGGGTCAAGTAGGAGATTTTCTGAAATTTGGGTACTGCCAGGTGGCTGGCATTGGGCACCACACCTCCAAGCAGAATGACTGTCTCTCATGTGCTTCAGTGACCACCAGTTAGCACCCAATAGTGAGAAGAAACAGCTCCCACGATGACAGGATGGAAGGCAGTCTGAAAACAAGAGTCCTTCTGGCAGAGTTCTCGTGTGCAACTTCTGTAAATACTATACACACACATATATACATTCATATACAGTAAGCAGTCCAATAAATACATCACATCAGTTCTTTTGACAAAGCACTGATATTTCTCTTGTCTGAACCAGAACTTGCTCACAGAAATATTGTGGAGAGCTGATGTGACTCTAGGTTTAGACCCCCCTGATCTGACTTTGATGAGCCCAAAATGCCGCAATCAAGTATTAACTCGGTGTGAATTCAAACCAAGTCATCATTCAGGCACATGTCACCCTGAAACCTATGAGCCACAGAGATTAACCCACACAGACACAGTAAATGCCTTCTTTCCGTCCCAACTACTGTAGCAGTTACACTTCTCTTTCAGCAGTGTGGCTGACCAGAGAATCACTCTGATCTACTGTCCTCTCCAGAAGAGTTCTGTGCCCATCCATGCTGCCATGGACGTCTCTCGTCCAACTGTCGGATGTGCCCACAGGACTTTCTGCCATGGGGGTGTCTGTGCTGGCCAAGCTTCCCGAGCGAGAGCGGTAAGGAGGAAGGTCTGGCTCATTAGGGGATTCAGATTCGGAACAATAAGGTGGTGGAGGAAGGTCAAACCAAGGTGGTCTGCTGTAAGACACACAACAGGGTAAGAAGTTACTAAAACAGTGGGACAAAAGATAGTATGTAGTATTCCAATTATGAAAAAAGCAAACAGTATTTCTTAGCTTTTCAGTTATGACACATATCAAGAGATCTCAGACCTGCCTACATTATCCAAGTAATTTCAAAATATCCACACCACACTGGGAAGCAAGGTTTCTGGCCAAGGTGCAACACAGTAATTACCACCTGTTAACAATCCACATGCTGAGTTAGTTGGCTATGGACTTCCAACAAAGCTGGCTCAAAAACAGCTGTGCAAGAGGTAAAAAGCTTTTCTGTTTAACATTTACACCAGAGAACACACTTTAAAATAAATAACATTAAGTGGTGGATTTACACCTATAGATGATGACGTGAACAAAAGAAAGCTGCAAGGAAACGTCCACTAAGTGACAGAGATTAATGGCTTACAGTCTACAAATAAATAACAAACTGAATTCTCCACAGTAACAAATCACTTTGTCTGTCATGAGATACCAGGCAGAGCAACTGCTAAGTAGGCACAGGCAAGATGAGTAGTGCACTGAGGAAAACTGCTCTGTGGTTCTGATAGCAAGCAAGTAAAGAGACTGAAGTGTTGAGCAGATTGATAACAGGCCCTGGGACCAATTAGCTCCAAAACTGCTGATGGTTTTATCAGCTCAGGTGAGAAGTGATTACAGTCTGGACACCTGCTCATTTAGTTGTCCTTAATAATGAAAAGATATCCTTGTTATTAAAGTCAACATTAAGACAAGGGACTTGCAGTCAAAATCAGCAGAGAATAGGAATTTACTTCTATTCTTAAATCCCACAGTTCCTCCTAAAAATACCAACAGGGTGATTTTGAATAATCTGAATTGTTAAAGTTTGTACCATGTCCTTTTTATGTAGAGGGGATGTCTGTTTACAAGTTTTGTCTGGATAGACTTCATTGACAGAGTTTAAAATGAAGGTTAATTATCTACAAAAAAACCCAGTATCAAAACTACATAACTACAAAAGCATCATAAACAAGCCACACCCACACCAGACTTCAAAGCACCTTCAGCTACTTAAATTAAGAAAAGTTCTTGCCATTCCAGAGTTCTGATCGTTGCTCCTCTTGATAAAAGGAAAGCAGTGCAGAGCAGAAGAATTCTTTATACAAGAACTGAAGAACTCTCTCCCCTTTATATACTTATTACAAATGAACAGGACAATATTTTTCAGTGCTATGACCTACAACTTAGCTGGGTTTTTCTGATGAAACTCCAAATTGAGTTTTCACATTTTGATTCTAGACTGGCACAGGATATCACTACTAGACAAATGATACATTCTCCTGCCATTCTCAAAATCTCACTACCAACATGTGCTAAGAGAACACGACTTGAGTTAGTCTCAAATCCCTTTAATACCAGTAACAGTAAAGGAGCCTGAGGACCATGGATGTTTCACACACAGGAGCAGCTCAGATTTACCTGAAATTTGACCCTATGCAGGCGACAGAAGTGCAACACTGGACTTCTGTCAAAAGCAGCAGTAAGTGCGGAGCAGCAGCACAGATTAGCAGAGCTGCCATCTCAGCAGAGTGACGCTTTGGGGAGCCCAGAATCAGCTCCTGTACGTACCTTTGGTCGAGCACGGCCTCTGAGTAGGACGGCGGGGAGTCCAGGTCCACGGGCCTGTGGTAGGGCTGGCTGGCCATGTACTGGATGCCGTTGTTGACGTTGTAGGTGACGCTGCAGTGGTGCGGGTGGTCGAGGACCACGAGGCGGGACAGCAGCACGGGGTGCTGCAGGCGGTGCACCGGCAGCGTCATCAGATTGTTGCGCTTGCGCTGGTGGTGCAGCACTAAGGCAAGGAAGGCCACCACGAGGACGAAAATGACAGAGCTGCCGATGATGGCGTAGGTAATACTCGGGTAGTAGAGCAGCTGATTTTCAGAGGTCACGTAATCTTGGCCGCTCCCTGCCTCTGCAAGACAGAAGGAAAAAGGAAGCCTGGGATTGGTTTCAATATAAAACTGCTTTTGGCCTATGGATAAAACTGCTTTTTGGCTGTGTTTTCTGCTAACACACTGTGACAGTCACTGTGTGACAGAAGAAAGTTTTCCTTTTTCCTTCAGATTGTGAAAAATGAGTTTATTAAAAGCACATGCATGCAAATTGGAGATTGGCAGGGCACCCCTCAGTCCATCCTCACTCACAGTAATGCCAGCACATAAACTACTAGGGAGAGACAGAGGAAAACACGTATCATAGTAGGAAGCATGAGCATTATCCTGGGAATATCTCCCCCACTCCTATCTAACAGTCATAACTTCTGTTTCCAGAGGTGAGCTACCCAGTTCCAAGCCATAACCACAGGACCTCAGCTGCACCTGGCAAAGCTCATTAGAATGTAGAAGGTCCAATACTTACCTTTTTTTTTTTCTTACTTTACATTCCCCTGACACCATTTAAGCCCCATGTTCACAAGGTTATGCAGTCACTGAGCAATATTTTTTTGGGCAGGAATTTCTCTTTCTGCGCAGCCTGTAATTCCTTACAGCCTCAAACTGGCTATTCTGACATTCATCTACCTCAAGAAGAATATGAGGCTGAGTAAAAACCAAACCAAACCAAACAAACACAACCCCAAATCCACACAATGACAATGATCCATCCAAATTCTTAATTTCCTACTGCAGAAGGCTGGCACAGTAAGTCTTAGCGTATGATTTTTCTTTATTTTCCCTATCAAGCAAAACTGCTTTTAGTAATTCAGAATTGCAACAGAGCCACTAATATATTTCTGTAACAACAGATAATGAAATATACACTGACTGTGCCCAGCATAATGGAAGAGCTTTACTCCCAAGCACCCATTGTGCTCATCATGATGCTTTAGGTATCTCAAGTATTTGATTTTGGTAGATCATTTCCATGGTTAAACACTAAACCACAATTTCTAGCATCACTTAAAATAGCTTCTGCATTTGTTAGTAAGATAATACAACATAAAACGGCTAATCTTTTAAACATCTCCATTTTAAAGCATAGATACTTCCCTAAGAAAAGATGAGATGGGAAAAAAAGACTGTACCAGAACAAACAAAACATGATTTCTTCACTATGAGAGTAGTGAGGAACTGGAACAGGTTGCCCAGAGAAGCTGTGGATGCCCCAACCCTGGAAGTGTTCAAGGCCAGGCTGGATGGAGTTTTGAGCAACCTGGTCTATTGGAAGTTGTCCCTGCTCACAGGATTGGACTGAGATGGTCTTCATAGTCCATTCCAACCCAAACCATTCCGTGATTATTGGTCCTGCTACCAACTATGAAAACTACCATTGAGGTAGATCTGTTCTAGTGATGATGCCACTACAAACACAGACCAGAGCTTTGCAAGCCAGCCACAAGCCACAGAGTTTTCCTGATGCTTAGTGGAGGATCTTTGCTAACTTTATTTCCCCATGCAACTGTGCTAGAGAAAGCAGAAATCACTGTTTCCAGTCAACATTGTGTCTCTGACTCACTCAGCAAAGTAAACCAAGTCTGCAGGAGGCATGTAAACAAAAGCAGAAGGAAGGAAAGGAATTGACATGCATTAGTAATTTTAATTACAGCTCATCACATATTACTCTGGCTCCTTTAATACACTCCCTAAATTCAACAGCTGAGAAACGAATTTATGTCACATACCACAGACAAGGGCCAGCCCAGGGAATATAATGACAAGCAGATCATTGTTATGCAAACATCAAGAAGTTTATTTGCAAAGACTACTACTTTACAAATAAATACTACTTCCTGCAGCAAGTGCAAGGAAGGTAAATGTATTATGACATCTCAGTAAAATACCACAAGACTCTCATTCAACTTCTCACTGGTTACAGTGCATTGGCATAAGGCTGGAAACAGGATGCCTCTGCAAACCTGGTAAGACCTCATTAGTTACCATGAGGGGTAGTACCATTAGGTAGTACCATTAGGGTCATTCTGCAGCCACACAGTCCCTTCTCTGTATAATTTCCATCTTACTAAAAAGGAAGAAACATGAGAAGTGAATTATCCATCAACTTTTAACCCAAATTTTTAAAGTTATACACCTGTTTAGGATAGCATCTTCTAGGTCCTACAAGAACCAGTTCTATAAATCCAAATAGGTTAGCCAGACTGCTGAACAAAAACTACTTTGTCAAAAGTCAGAGGGGACCTGATTACCAGCTTTAGGACAGTGTGAAACAAAACACCTCTTATCTGGTTTTATAATCCTTTTCATAAAACAACCACAGACATATTTTGCAGAGATTTGGGGTAACTTTGCAGTTAACATGCTGCTTTGAAGATCTGGGATTACTGTGGCTAATGAAACATCATCTACTTGGCAGTAACTCTATTCCTTTTCAGGTGTTTAGATCTGTTACTTGTATTCCCACTTAGTTCGGTGTCTCTCTGAAACCCAGAGCAATCTAAGGGCATGCCTACAGAGCTGTGTAGAGGTCTCTGAGCCAGAAACAGAGCCATTAGGGTGCTGTTTCAAGCAGTCTTGTCTGGAGCAATCTTTGAACTGGCCAACAGAACAATATTGCATTTGGAATTGGAATTAGCATCTCCATCAGTTCAGCTAATTCTAGCCCATGTGTCTCTAACACGAAGCTGCACAGAGGAGTACAGACATATCCTGTGAAGAGGAAAGAATCTGGTTCATTTGTCAAGTTCTCTTTCTTGTTCCCCAGGCAGTATTGAGAATTTGCATGGGGACACCCTCCCCATGCAAAGAATCCAGTACTCTAAACATGCATAGTCTTTATACCTGTCCAGGAACAGACTGTACCTGAGATGGAGTTCTAACTAGGAAGACTCAGCTATCATTGAAACTAAGTCTTCTTTCACCACAGTAACAACCTTATTCTTGCCTTATAGGTGGGCTTTCTGGGCCAAGAAGATAGAATCTAAAGGTCTCTTAGCAAACCATGCTCACAGGTGAAGTCCAGTGGCATCTCACTTCTGCTGTGGTACAATTCATTCCATGAAAGATCAACCTGTACTTAACCTCTCTTTTCTCACAAGGTCAGTAAATCCAAACCTGCAAAAGGTGAAAGTAACATTACCTGAGCCTATCAACACCACTTGGCTTGCAGCCCTAGAGAGGTGAATGGTCTTCCAAAGTAATGCTTTGGCAAAAAACCTGCTCTATGGCACAGCTAAAACAAAAGAGGCAGTTTTGCATACAGGAGACTTTTACATCAAGTTTTTGCTTTTTCATATATACCTGATCATGTTGAAGTGAGTAACTTCTCAGAACTCCTTGATAACATTCTAGTTTTTTTTTTGTAGAGCCTGGTGAATATTCAGAGGTGAGGAAGGGAATGAGGAGTACTGAGCTGAGACTGCCTGATGAACCTCTCTATCCATTTTGCACATGATGGGAAAGGGAGAAGGTGAGATACAGAAAACACCTGAAAACTCTCAGCTGGACATGCACGACTACTTAAGGAAACAAAATCCATTACTCTTTAGCTCTGCTCTAATAACTTTCAGCAAATGTTTACACATCACAGAAGCCATTGAAATGAATTTCTTGGTAATTCAGTTATCTTCTCCCAGGAGAAGCAGGTATTATCCAGGTAGGTTTAAAAAGTTTGGTCTGCTCTGCTACTAAGTGCAAATTCATGAAAAAAAGTGAGTGGGCAAGCAAATTTAATTTAAATTCAAGAAGCATTTATTATCTTGTGCCTTTTTTTCCCCTTAAGAAGATCCATTTTCTACCAAGCCACATATAAACAGTTTATCAATGCCACTTACACCTATTAAACCCTAGTATCTGGGAAATGCTGAATTCACAGATTAGAGATTTTTGGAGTGTAAAAGCCTTGCGAATAATTTAGGAAAACACTGATAAAGGAAACACAGCGGGTTGTACTCAGAGGTCTATTTTGTTGACTGTGAACAAACTTGCTGTCTCAAAGTTTAAAAAAGGATCTGAGAGTAACTGCATTAAGTTTGCCAGACATAGGGATGAGAGGCTATTATTTTATCTTTCACAATCCTCTGCTCGAGCCTGGGTTTTCACAGTTCATTGGAGAAAAAACTTTTGAAATACATAATCTGAGCAGACAGCTGTAGCCTTAATGAGCACGAGTCACGGTCCATCTCCAACAAAGATACTACTGTAACAACACATTTAAATTCCAACTGGTTCAAGTGCAGAGCTGCAGCTTGTAAGGTTAAACACAACAAAAATCAAATGCAGACAGTCAGAGACTCTGCATGTTATTTACTTTCTGTGTTTGGAGTTCCTAGGGCATCCAGCTAAGTCTCCCAAACTCTTATTAAATTTCTCATCCTTGATGACTTTATGTCCCACTAAAACAAATCTTACATAGATTTTGTGCACTGAACTCTCAGAATACTTTTTATTCTAGTGATGTTTTTCTAACTGAGTTATCTTTTTTCCTTATTGCCCTTCTCAGTGTTACAAACAAGATCTCTCTCAGACTACACAGCACCTTGACCTCATGAAGTCTCATGCTAGGTTACCATTGTTCCCCTCCTGAACAGCTTCACAGTTCCCATAGACACCAGAGACAAGGATTTGTTTTCAACTGCATTCAGAGCGTGTTTTTGCCCTGCTATGGCTCTCTCTGTTTCAGGCACAGGAGAGAGACTCACTAATGGAGGTGTTATACATACTAAACAGACCTTATCTGTGGGAATTGGCCAAAGGAATACAATATGATTACATCTTTGCTGAACAGGTACTTGGTAAATGGGTAAGATTTCTGGGAAAGCACCAGGATGAAGTTCCTTCCAGGTATGTCTATAACAGTGATGGCTTCACAAAGACAGACAACAGGTATCTGGACAGATGTCCTGCCTTCAAATGGCACCAGGTTATCCTGTGTTTAACTCCCTGCTAATCACCGTCCCTAAAGCCCACAGACCAGAACCACAGCAATCACAACAGCCCTCAATCTAACAAGCTGGAGCAGAGGGTGGATCTATTTCCAGCTCTTGAAGCTGCCCATCAGGCCATTTTCTCCACCTCTGCCAGCTCCTTGCCTGGCTATGCCCACCTGAAAACTAGATGGTGATGCTCCTACATTCTCAAGATATTCTCCCAAGCTCTTTCATACTGACAAGAACTACATTTTCTTCAAACGTGTAAGTATTTCAAATATCAATCAGAAGTCTACATACCACTGGATGCTCTGTCTTTACCTATTCTTTCAGATGACTGGAAAGACAGTCATGACCTTTCCTGCATACATAGAATAGGACCTCTTGATATGAAGAACTTGCTAGCTGTACATAGATGTAATTTTTTTAAAATCACTATTGGTATCAGTGTAACAACTTGAGCTCTGAGCAATGAAACAGGATTTCTCTGTATAATGCACTTTAGAAGCTCTGAGCAAAACAACGCTTATTGTTCCTAAGAATGCAAAGCTAAGCCTAAGACTTGGAACTATAAATAGTTATACAAGTAGCCAGCAAGACACAGATAAACCTCAGGACAGTAGCAGTCAGCAGAATTAGAAGCAGTGCCAGCATGTCTCATTCAGTGCATCAGAATGAGTGCATTACCCGTGCCTTCCTCCCCAGACTTAAATCCTCATCCTGACCACGCGCTACAAGAGCTGTGCTTTCAAGTCTTTGCAGCTGCTCTAAGGGAGCAGCTGAGTCAGCCTGAAGATCAAGAGCCTCACCTCTCACATGCCATCCTTTTTTGTCTTCTGCAGGGCAGGATAATTACTCCATGCACTTCACACACACACAAAGAAAAGAAAAGCAGCAAACTGAGCAAATAAGTAGAGAACTAAGAAATACTTAGCAGTAGTCATGGCAACTAAAGTTCTAAAATTAACTTGGCAGCAATGTAAAAACTTGCAAAGCCAAAATCTGCCATAAAGCACAGAAACAAAAGGTCCAGACTTGGCAGCTGGATGAAGCCCAAGGAGGAAATTAAAGTGTTACTCAAATGTAATTCAGGATTACTACAGCATTGATCTATGCAGCACTTCCTAGACACGTGACAGGATAGTGCTGTACTTAGACTAAATCATAGCCAGTACAAAAACCAAGCCTAAAAGCAGAGGTAGAACATAAAAAGCAAGAACTTTGTCCTAAAAATGTTCTCTAAATGGTGAGTGTTCAGTTATTTCTGTTTGTCTCCTCTTTCTCCTTTGTAAATGGAGGGTCACCATCAAGGAGGCTACCATGAAATTAGTTACTATAGAGTTCTTGTAACATTTTATGACTGGAAGATGCCACTCAGGAAGAGTTGGGGGCACTGAAAGCTTTAGGCGCTTGTGCTACTATTTGCCCCTCCCAAGGACTAAATTAAACCTGCTCTGCAGAAGGAAAATCTCAAGCTGTATCTACCACAAGGCTCCTTGGTAGACCAAACTTATAAAATAAATAATGAATGTACTTCAAAGAAAGAAAAACAGTATTATCTTCATTATCTTCATTTAGTATTATCTTCTTGCTGAGACACATAACAACTACACACCTCCCAGGCTCTAGCTCCAGTTCATGCAAGGTGCCTAAGTTGGAGATAACTGCCACTGATGCTGAAGCATAGCCTGCTCCTTCCCCCAGTGTCCCAAGAGATGAATTCCAGTCTCACCTGGTTCCAGTCACAAACAGTATTCCCCCACGGCATACAAAGTCCAGGTCTTGAGTCTTTGGTCGCTGTGTAATCCCTTGTGTACCACTAATGAGTAGTATAGGATAGTCTTGACAGTTAATACAATATAATGTTTTAATGGAAAAGTTTACAGAACTGTGAAATTCAACCAGCAAGACCCAAGTGTACTCAGTCTCCAATATTAAAGAGTACTGCATATACTCCCCCTCATCATGAGGAAGAATTCCTTTATACTGAGAGTGGCAGAGCACTGGAACAGGCTGTCCAAGGAAATCGTGGGGTCTCCCTCTCTGGAGACATTTAAGAGGTCCCTTCCAACCCTAATGATTCTTTGGTTCAGTAATACCAGCTTCATCTTCACTTCTTTAACTAAAGCACACTATTTTCTACCAAATCCCCTTGGGAGCACTGGCAAACTTATGTGCAAGTGCACTGTCCTGTCTTCTGCAAAGGTTAGTTAGAGCTCTGAGCCAGGTAAGAGCCTGGACATTGTATCAGCTCCCTGCCAGGACAAAGGCATGCCCTACCTTGATCAATTTTTAGAGGTCTTCAGTACAGTTCCAAGTCAAAAGTATGAAGGAAAACAAGTTTGGCAAAGGCCATGTTGGGCTTTGCCTCTCCTATTCCAGTCTTGACCCTAAGTGTTTAGAATCCAAGTTTCCATGGCATATTCCACTAACATTCCTTGGAATCATGTGAATATCTAGAAGGCAAAAAACCCCCAACAAATAAAAAAAAAAACACAAACAAAACAAAAAAAAAAACAAACAAAAAAAAAAACAAACAAAAAAAAAAACAAACAAAAAAACCCCAACAAACAACCAACAAAAAAAACCAAACCCTAAACTAATTGAAATGAAAATTTGTGGATGAAATGCCAGTGTTTTTATCATCTATCGGCTCTGAAAATAAATTACACCCACTGCAAAATTGTTACCAATTTATCTTGAGTGATTTACATGCCTGAAAAAATGCATGTTATTTCAACAGAATGTCTGGAAAAAGCTGAACGTGAGATGCTGTGCAGGACAGCTGAATTGCATTTTTGTAGTGTTTATTTTGGAAGCTGGCAAGAAGAGACACACAGTGCTCAGCTAGAATGTGCACATTAACTTTTTCCTGGGTGCTGATTAGTGTTATGAACAGCTGGAGCACAAGAAGGATAATAAGGCTTGAAGAAATGCGGTGCAGGATTTATGGAGCCTGCAGTCAGGTATACATGGCAAGAAATACTGCTTAAATGTGATTTAAATCTATTGCAGAGTAAGTTTATAAGCAGTTTATAAATTTAGGCTAATCGTTCATGAACTGTATTTTAATGGCTCTGATTTTTGAAAAAGTGTTAGTACAATGTCCATGTCCTGTTTTACATATTACTATTGTCAATCCTATTTCTTTTTCTAGAATTATGGAGAGGAGATGTTGCCAGATATACAGTGCACACAGCTTCACTTGTTCAAGATATTAACAATCCTAACAATTTAGAAATCATGAGCAGGTTGTGATCTTGAGCAAAAAAAGAAACAAATCCGCAGAGAGAGAGAATACCTTCCAGGTCACCTAATCCCTTCCCTAGGGTCCCATTTCACATCACCCATTCATTCATACCTACTCAATGCCCCTTCAGTGACTGCTTCTAGGATGCCACAGAAGAAACCAGCAGCAATTCTACTCCAGCACAAACCTACAGGCTACCCTCTGGCTCTAGGAAGCAAAAGGAGAGGAAAGCAAGACTACAGCAACTGAGTGGATATGGGCAGACACTCAGTCCAAACCAAGATGGAGCTCAGTGCTTGGTTCCACAAGACAATGCACCTGCGTGAAGTTACATTATGAGATGTTTTGCTTCTTAAAGTTATCCTGACTTTGCATTACAATGGTTTGACATACAAACTAATGTTTCCTTTCAGCCACAAGCTCTGTAAACTCAGGAAACTCTTGCCAAACACTGGCCTCAGTAGCTTCACTGCATTCAGGTTCCACCTTTGGGAAGGTCTTAACAGACATTCTACCTGATTGCCAATCGAATTCTAAATATTTCCTTAAATATTATATACACATGCAGAAAAAAAAGAGTAGCATACAACAGCAGAGAAGACAGCAACTGGCTGTCAAAGTAGCTATTTCATAGCCCTTTTTGGCCTTCCTGATCACAAGACCCAGACTGTCAAACACCAGAGAGAGCGGGGGAAGAAAGAACAGAAAAGCAAATGAGGCAAAGAGAAGAAAAAGAAAAGAGCTGCATTTGAAAGCTAATGTACACAAATGGGACACTAACAAGCATCTGGAAGGCATTTACACCAGGAAGAAGATAAACATGTGCTTTTCATCCTCTGATAAAAATCTCACTTGATCAGAAAAGATGACTGTAAAGACAAAAAATAGGAATTGGGAGGGAAACATTCAAAGGCTGTGGCTGCCAGTGGCTCATTAGAAAATGGAAAGTTTTTCAGGGGGGTCCAAAAGGCTCTGCTCTGAACCTGAAACTTCAGTAATTATCTGAATGACAGAGAATGCTTATTCAGCTTGCTGTTAGGCAACATCAACTCTGCTAGATGAGATCAAAATTAAAAATGGTTCAAAAATAACAGAAATGGTCAGGATCACATGCAGTCAGGTGTCAGCAGAGAACAGCATGCTAACTGGTAGTTAAAAGTACAATCCTAACAGAATCCAGCTCTAGCAAGGTGTCTGTTCAAGTATTTACCCAGCTCAGGACATCATGCTTAAAAAAAACCAAAAAACAAGGGTGAATCAGAGCTTGGTGGAGAACAACATGAATTATCAGATGCCCACAGAGACACTAACTACCAAGAAGGGTTGTAAGAATCGGATTGTTTAGGCTACAGAAAACATTGCAGGGAAGCTTTTAAGATTTTTAAATACAGAAGTTTGAAATGAATGAGAATCAAAACCATGCCTGCTCTAACAATATAAGTGCAGGGCTTTCAAACACAGCAGGCAAGTGGCCCACATAACTAACGAGAGAGATCACAGCGTTACTTCCTACATCTAATTGATTAGAGCTGCTACCTTTGTCAGTGAATCAACAGTAGTAGCACCACATGCTTCCATGCCTTTAGATTTCCAGACACCCTGACCAGTCTGATGGTTTTATCACAGGGACTATCATTCCTGTATGTCCTCAGGAGAGTTTCCCACAGTTTTTCTGAAGAATATAAAAAACCCTATGAATTTTAAGTATCTACAATCCAGATTTGTGGTGGCCAGTGGGCCTATTAACCAAGGAAACACTTAAGTCCCCTGGAGGAGAAGAGCCTGAGAGGCATTCCCCAGGTTAGGGTGACACAAAGAGGCTGCTCTAAGGGGTCTTTGTTGTATTACACTGATGTACTCCAGTTCTGTTTCCCTGGTTGGCCCGTTGGCCCCTGTCCCTTGGCCACTCCCTGTTCCCCTGTTGGCTCCCATACCTACCCTGTCTGTGTACCACCCTCATGCCCTCTGATCATTGGCCCCTGGTGCTCTCTCTGCCCCTCCCTCCCCCCTACTTAAACCTGCACCCGCCCCAGATGCTCATCTTTTGTCCCTTCACGTGTGGCTGGAATAAACATCTCTGTGGAACCCCATAGGAAGAGCCTTCCTGCCTCCTTGCTGTTGACCATCTTAGAAGCTGTCTGGTGTGTGAGTGTGTGCTTGGTGTGTCACACTGCCGAGCGGTTTTCCTGTGGAGACGCTTTTGGAAGGTAGCAGCATCGTAGCACCCCACACCCCCTGTTACACAGGCTGAAGACAAAGCACCACAGTAACTTAGCACCCGCATGTGTAGCTCTGGCGTGAGGTGCGACTTGCAAAGTGGCAATGAGAATTTAGCACTGGAGCAGATCCCCTTGGCACAATGGCCTCGGCATGCTTTGGAAGTACCCTGAAACCTCTAACAGTCCTGAATGTATACACTGGCCTGTAGTCAAAAAAGAAATACCAACACTTTTACCCTGCCAATTAAATAACCCAAAACACCCCATTAAACCTAAATTTGGGTTATTTCTCCTAGTGAGCTGACAAACCTGTGTTTGTTTCACCAAACCTATCTTCCTTCAGATAAACAGAAAGAAGATGAAAAATGCCTTCTAACAATGAGGATGGAGGTCCTCTTGTAAAGAATTTTATATCACTTGTTACATGATCCCATTCTTCTGCCAAGTTCAAGTAGGAGTTCATACTTCACTGACAAATCAATAAATTCTATAAGCGTTAGAAGCTAACCATGCATTCATAAAGGAAGCAAGAGCTCATCTCCACCTTTAGTGCGCAAAAGACACTTGGATACCTTTCCCCTATGGATGGACTTAGCATAACATTTCAGACAGTAAATCAAGGTATTGTAGTACCTGGGACTTTATCCAGAACCTTCCTTTTTGAAATACGTACTAGAAAAATTTTGGTCTCACTTGAGCAAGTTTTCATATAAATAAATTAAGCAAAAACTATCCTTAATTACAAAACGAAGAAAATTGCTGCACTTGATGAAAGGTTGTTTGTTCAGCCCTGACAAATGCAGCCTAATGAATGTGAGAGTGCCAGATTTTATTCTTGCTGAAGATGTAGTCTTGTTTTTTGTTTCCAGAGAGATTGTGGAAACATTTATTTTCCCTTTGACCCTGGCTGACTGATTAAACCAGTCATACTGAATTGTGCAATTCTTGATATGAAAAGCGTGTGTACAATGCAAGAAAGAAAAATGTATTTTAAAATTTGTATTAAGTGGCAAGGATCATAATTATTAATCACTATGTCAAGATAATTACTGTATGCAAGGGCAAATGAAGAGATTTTTGGTGGCATACTTATAGTTCCCATTCTGCAAGAAAAGACTGGAGGCAAATAATAATGATTAGTACAGCTTAGCATAGTTTAAAAGGCACTGAATTAGCTAATGTGTCACATGAGAACGAACCTTTATTGACAGAAACTTTGGCTAATGCATAGCAGTGGTAAAGAAGGTTAATAGAAAACTGGCTTATCACAAGCAAAGGATATTAACTGTATTATGGCATGATTCTACAAAACCCCAATGAAACCATGTTTGAACACTGGCAGTCTATTTTGGCCAGCTTACTTGAAGACAGAATTAGGTTGATGAGACTACAGCAAGAGAAACAAAGATGATGAATGGGGGAAACAGGGCTTAAATACCAAGAGAGAAAAAAGCATTATTTATTTAGTCTTGAGAAAATATTATGAAGAGGAGATATGATGGAAGTATTTATAAAAGCCAGAGGTTATAAAAAATAAGCTCAGTGTGTAATTCTTAGATTTTTGGGCAGATCAGAACTAAAGACAAATAAGGGTGAAAGGGAAAAGATGCAAGACAAATTTAACAGAACACTTCTTCTCAGGAAGAAGATAAAATGGGTAAAAAATGATGCTTCATGACTAAATTTAAACAAAAGCTGGGGACTGTGTGGGCTGGGTAAAAGCTTCTAGGGAGGATAATTTGTAATAGCTGAGATATGTTTCCATTTACACAGACACACACATGAGCATCTGCTGCAATTTAAAAAATCACTCTTAAAGCAAGAAAGGTTAAGAGTTTATCTAATTTGAAAGAGGAAGAAACAAAACCATTTACTATTACTTCACAGTACAAATGGCCAACTCTAGTATTTTTTATAGTACTATTCCTTTAAGTATTTAGAGACAAATCACATAAATGTTACAGTAATCCAACTAGATAAGTAAACCTATTTCTTACCTAAAAAGCAAGACTTAAATTAATAAAACGATTCACTTCAAGTTGCACAGCTAAAGATTGTCAGCCAGGATCAGAAACTGAGACTTCTCAGCTTCCATCAGCCATACCCTCTTTCCACACACACACACTGTAATGAATTATTTACTTTTTCTTTACTATCAAAGAGGAGGCAGCTTTATTGCTTTACTCTTAAGGTGCACTTAATTATCCTTGAGCAACCCAGTACTGTCCTCCCCAGCACTCTGTGGTATTTTAACAAGCTGTCTACATACAGTGTTCACACATTAAAGATGGAGGCTGATTTAATATGCTTATGAATCTCAGCTCAAAAACTTGTCTAAACACAAATTAGGAAAAAAAAAATTAAAAGGAAAAAAAGAGGACCAAATTACACTGGATTCTAGACTAAGTGAAACATACCAAATATCTAGAAAATACTGAATAAAAATTCAAAACAAACCCCAGACACACACTCGGTCTGTATGACTCCTTGCTCCCTTTACAAACAACTTTGCTTTAATTTTTTCAGCTAATATTGTTCCTGTAGAGAAGAACCCAATAAACAAAGACCTCTGGATGCTAAAGGCCTGACTGATCCTAACATCACTTGGTATAGCACTCACTGTTGCCTTGTCCTTGATGGTTCCTCTGCATCACGCTCACCTGTGCAACTCAACATCCTTCTCTTTGAACATTTTCAATATACAAACAATAAATGGTGCAATTTGCTTTCATCGTGCTTTTCACAAAGGTTTCAAGAGCTGTAAAATTGGAACATAATGGTTACCTGTGATTCATAAAGTGACAGATGACCTGGGAGACCTCTACCCAGGAAAAATAAATCCTAAAATGCAATTTTCACACTCTGGGGTGTAACCACCCTGCCTTGGGAGTGTCACTGCAGTTTTGAAGGGATTAAAACAAAGAGCAGTCTCCATAACTAAGCCAGCTAAAAGTTTAATTAAATACAATTGCTTGCTGTGCTTCTCTTCCCCAAACAGCCTCATGCATATTCATCACTGTAATTACAGCAGTAAAACCCTCCACAACTAATTATGCCATGCTTCTCATCTTCTGTATGCCTGGAATTTTTTACATAATTACTACTGAAATTAATTGCAAGTTAGTTAATTTTGCACTTTGTCCTTTCAAGCTTAATTGAAAATTAAAATTTTTCAAACCAGTCATTCTTGAAAGCATGGTGCTCTTACCTCAGATGGTGCCATAACCAAAATGTGATTTTAATGGTTTTTAGTAATATAGCATAGAGGAGTACTGTAATTTTATCATTTAAAATAAGAGTCTTGTATATGCACCATATGCTTAGTAGTGCTACACTCTTCACAGAACATTCAGGCTGCCCAGTGCCACTTGGCCTGTCATGCAGTGCATTAGCATGCCATTCCCTGAGACACAGACTACTATCAGCCCCAGTTTGCTTAGATCATGCTCAAACCTGGAATTTTATTTGACTATGATTTAAACATTGTGCCCAGTATTTCAAGGGTGACTAATGATTTTGGATGTCCAGTTCTACAATTGATTTTGAAAAAGTAATGAACATTTCCTCCCTTAAGAGGCAGGGGAAGAGGGCAAGAGCCAAAGTTTGACTTGGTCTAGAAAAATAATTGCCTGAAAAACTTTGACTTAGCCCAGAAGCACACAGTCTCCTCATTTTCTACGGTGGTCTCTGTAATCAATTGTGATTTATTGATTTGGGAGTGCCTTCAATGAAGGACACTGTACAATACAAAATCTTGCTACCGACTAAAGAAGCATCTAAATCCCATGCTGTGACAACAGAGAGAAGATGCAGAACCCTCGGATGAGGAGCCCAGCAATTTCCACAACACAACTGCTACTCGAAAAGGACCAGTGACACATCTCAGCAAACCAAAGGAGATTTTGAGGGTCCACACCATATAGCCCCATGTAACTCAATCCACTATTAAGATTATTTTCATTTAAGTCTATGTCCTTAGGATCTTAGTGGCAATATTAGGGGGTTTTGCCTACTAAAATAATTCATTATTGTTTTAAACAAAACAACGTCTGTATTTCAAATACCTTTTCAATCTTAACTTCAAAGCTTCAATCTGGCCGTGTTTAATCAAATCTATTTTTTTCATCTGTTAAGAAATCTTGCAAATTTCTAATCAGATAGAAGATTTTCAAAAGCACAAGAGAAGTTTGCTAAGAGAACACTTGTTCCTTACTCCTCCACAATCTCTGTAAGCCACTGACTCAATGGGTAAATTTTCTCTTACAATCTTTTGTTTTCAATTTCTGTAGAACCTTTCAATTCTGTAGAAATATTTCAAGTTCTGTGGAATAGTTCAATATCTTGTTGCAACAAAAATCAGGGTGGCTGGGGAGTAATTAAAAAAGTAATTAATAAGAAAAAGCATTGAAAGTCAAGAGCCCAAGAACGCCAAGAAAGCTCTTTCAGCAAGTGTTGTAAAGACCTATGACAAGTGATCCTTATCAGTAAAGCAAATGAATACAGTATTTGTTCAGTCTCAGTAGACTAAGAGCTGCCTGTGAGTAGCTATAAACCTGTGAGCCACATGTGTATCATTAACTAGGAGATTCTGAACACACTAGACTGGTGCAGTGTCAGAAAGAAATGATTTCTGTTTTACAGATAATTTGCAATTCAATGAGGAAAAATCCCCGTGTGTTAACTATGTCCAATTTAAAGGTGAAGCAAACCATAAATTCAGTTGTGTGTTTTCATAGACTGACTTTAGTTAAATAATTGTAACCACATAAAATTGCAAAGCTCTTTGTAAACCAGTCTCAAATTTTCTTAACCAAAGAGATTTCATTCTGGTAATGGCTAGCAAGTGTTACACAGATGTATAGGCAACAATACAATGAACAATCTGGTGTGAAATTCATGATTTTTTTGTACTCTGCATCTTTATCTGATAGAAGTCTTCTATGCTCTTTTTCAAACCTCAGAAAAACACACTTCAAAAATGTTAGTTCAAATTTCCTACAGATTTCTCAGTGCATATCTACATACTACACTAAGAAGCATTTTTAAAACCTAAAAATACCAAGAAAAAAAGAAGAAAAATCAGATTCTGTCAGTCTTACAAATGTTGACAGTCATTTATTCCAACTACCCCACCACAATACTTCTGCTTTAATTAAACATTAAATCAGTCAAGTAGGCATGCAGATTTAATTACTGCTGTGGTTTAAAATGAGCTTATTTTCCCTTGAAGCCAGTGAAGGTTAGCAGGATGACCTCAGTATAATGGAAAATCCTCAGTCTGGCAGGATGCTGGACACGAATTTGTCCCTTATGGCACAGTTTAAATATCATTCTCAGTAATACAAAGCTCACAAAGAAGTACTGGTTTAACAAGTTTAATCTAAACATATCTGAGGTCTATGGCAACTGAATATTTGATGGAAATAAATCAACCTGTTTTAGTGAAATAGCCAATTCACCATTAACTTTGCCAGCTCATTGAGAGTGGACCTGATGCAGAAGTCCCCAAATATCTTCATGTTTGACTGATAATTTTCTCCTCTGACTCATCATTGCAACCATTTCACTCAGCTACCTCAGTACAGGAGTCAGGGTCAGGCCACTTCAAGTGAAACAGTCAGAGCTGTCATAGGGGCCAATGCGTGGTACAGGAAAGGGAAAAGAAAAGAGGAGTCTTTTAGGCCATGTGGCATCAGTTCAAAGCATTTCCCATCAGACAGGAGAGTGAGGATTGTCACCTTGAGCAGAGTCTCTTCCTGTTCACACCAGGGGTTTGGAAGAGACCAAGAACACACTCACCACGGTGATGCTAAGAAGTTCTGTTCTCTCCTGAGTTATGTCCTACAGGGACTTCTGGGATAGCTGTCAGCAATCTGAAACCCACCCACTAATTTCCAGACCTCTGTGAAGGAAAATCTGTGTATGTCTTCATCCTCTTTCTGCACTAAGATTTTTGACCAAGGATCTCAAAGGCTG
>VZTN01029242.1:160050-182363 GCA_013400515.1 Erpornis zantholeuca | reverse complement strand
AATTTTCAGGTTCTGCATTCAATCGACAACAGTAAAAGAACTCATCCCTACTCACAAGTAGAAACAACTTCTCTGCAATAGGAACCACATGCAGAGTCCATTAATATTCCAGAAAAATATGTGCAATACAAAACCCAAACCCCAATGCTTTACGCCTTAATAAAGACATATATAACAACTTACTAGTATCCTTATATATTCCTGCAAATGAAGAGCTGCAATTTTTTTTCTGACTTTTCATTATCCCAATAGTAAAAACAATTTTTTAAAAGCTAAACTTGCTTTGAAATTCACATACAAACTAGTCATATATGAAAAATCCAACAATACAGCTGGATTCGCTGCCAAATCACCCTCAGATACAGTATTTGTTTTTTACATCACTGGTTTAAAATCGAAAGTTGAAAACTAAAATAGCTATGGGGTTTATGCTAAAATCATAAGCACACCAAACCAACCTATAAACTAATAAAGAACACACGGGGCGGGGGGGTGTGGTTTGTTCTCACAAGGAAAAAAAAACGTGTTGAAGAAATCTGAAGCACAATATAGCTGTCAGAATTTATGCTTCAGAGGATCTTTATGAAAAGAAAAAATATAAAGACATACGTGAAAAAGGGAATTGGCTGCACCAGTCTGAGGTCTGGTTCTCTGTCACGCACCAGCAAAGCTTGTCTTTTCTTACGTAGCTCCAGGGCTTCGTTTATGATTCTTCCTGTTTCAGCTGCACTCACATTCACATTATGGATAGACATGTCACTAAGAAAGAATAAAAAATGGCGACAAGTTATTGTTTGCTGGTTGTTTTCTTATTAAAGCCTGGAGGGCATTCATTTAATATCTTCATATAGCATAACAAAACAGTGTTAAAAGAAGCATTCATGTACCATTGTTACCAACTTTATGGCATACATACAGAAGCATCAACCATCACAAATGTTTGTTCTGAATGATCAGTTAAGTCAGATCCTGTAAATTTTATGGGCCTCCAGTTTCTTTTCCCACTTTCCTTCTATCCACTCACACCATAAAATCCATACAGAAAGAAAAGCAGTAACATGTGGGGAGTTTTTGGTGATGTTTTGGGGGGGGGAGGGAGGTGGGGGCGTGAGAGTTGGTTTGACTTTGGTTGTTATTGGTTTGTTTTAATTAGGAAAACTAAAGTGAATGCTGCAGAGATCGGGAACTAATAAGTAAAACAAAGGCAGATGATTACAAAAGATCTAGGTATGAAAACAAGTGAGCAGCAACAAATGGATTCTTTTCCTCTTTCTACCTCCCTCCAAAAGTAATTACTAAAGAACATTCTCTCAGCAGCACCAAGACGTAACATTATTATTCAGAAGGCAGGTCAGCAAGGTATCCATATCACTTAAAGCACAAGATCTCAGTAGGTTTTTTGAACAGCCCCAAAATTTACACTCCAAAGGCAGTATATAAGACAACATTCACCATTTGAGGAACATCCTTAAGGAATCTTTCCGGAGGCAAGGCTGCTCCTCAAAGATCTTCTCCTTCAGAACTAATCCTTTGCTATACAAACAGTCTTTTTCCAGAGCTTTGCAGATAAAGTACAAACATGCTGACAGAGAAATAGAAATTAAATGGTCAATGGCTGCTTTGGTTCATTCAAAGCTCCCATTTCTGGGCCTCACACATACCACTGAATTCTACCCAAATGTGACATTTATATGAATTAGTCCAATTGCTTTGTAAGGTGTCAAATAGTTGCATGTATACAGTTAAAAAAGCCTATTGCATCTTTTTAAGTACTGTATCCAGAAAAATAATGTAATTAATTTTGTTTAAACAATGTTTGCAGTACATCTGTCACTTACTTTCAAGATTGTTCTGATACTGAAGAAATTAGAACCATAGAACAGAATCACAATTATTTACCATTTTTATGTTCTCAAACGTCTTAACTGCAGATTCCATCAGTGAAGCAAGCAGTCTACCCACTGCTGTAACTACAATGAATCCTACTAAGCTATGAACGAGACTGCACTTTTATACCCAAATCCTAGAACTATGCAGCTGCAAATTACTAGAAAGCCAAAACCAACATACATAGAAAGGCAAAAGAACAGTGTACAGGGAAACTTCCTCTCTGATCTATGAGACCGCAGACATTTATTTTTAGGTAACCAAAACTTATGTAAGCCATCACACTTTATCATTCAATAAAATCTCTATCATGAAGTAGCAGTCTCTATCAAACCCTGCTGCATTGTTTACTCAAGATACACTTTAGCCTATATGATTTCATCGTTACAGGTTTTATTGGTATGTAAAATTACACATGTATTGATATGTTTTTCATGCATTGTACTCACTTGTGTAGTCACTGAGTGTATACAAAATTGTGATAAGGTTATCTAAACAAGGCCAGTGATCAGGATTACACCTGAGCCCCTCTTCAAAAGCATGACGAGCCAAGGGTAGGCGGATCAGTTTTATTGCCACACGACCAATTTTATACCAGAGGTTGACATCAGTGGAGTCCAACATTACAGCCTACAAAGCATAACAAACAATATTATCCTCATTTCAGACATGCTGCAGGGACTGGCACTGCTTTAGTTCTCAGCAGGATCACAACTGCTTTGGGGACTGAATGGTGGACCAATTTTACCCCATACAGCATCAGGAAGAACACAGTATTCAACTATACATTGACACGATGTATGCTGAATGTGTATGTCTGTATTTTACAAAGTTTTTCAAACATTAAGACTCCAGTGTCTTATTTCAGCTGCACTGTACCTCCAGATAGAATTCCATGGCTGTCTCTAAGTCATCCCGTTGTGCTGCCAGTTGTGCTAGGTTTTTATAGGTGGAATATTTCAACATCAAACCTGGATGTTTCAGCCCTTCTTTCTCATCACCAGAAAGAACTGCCTAGAAATTATAAAATAAATGCAACATGGGCATTAGGAATCAGAAAAGTAACAAGAACAGCAAACATCTTTGCTAATTGATAATACTGACATTTCTAGTTAGCCAGTAAGAAATGAAGTAAGACAAAATACAGCAAAAAGTTTCTAGAGTGTCATTCAAGGTCACTGACCTCTCGCAGAAGACGAATCTCAAGTAGCTCATGATAGGCTTTAGCAGATTCTTCAAATCGGTCATGTTTCTGAAGGTCCAAAGCTTTGTGGTACAAAGCAAAAGCTTCTGCTTCCTGTGATTTAAAGAATTAGAATGTATTTAGTAAGACAACATTATTAAACATACTTACATTTATACGTATATTAGTGGTTTCACACTTTTAATACTTTCGCTATATAGCAGAACATTTGTGTTACTGACCTAAAATAACTCACTTGAGCAAAGTTTTAGTTTGCTAAAGGACAGTTCAAGAGATATAGCAACTAAACTTCCATAAAAACAAAATATCATGGTTGAACAAATCCCTGTCACTAGAAGACAAAACTCCCATCACGACGAACCTTCATTAAGAAAATTGTGGAATTCCTTACCTGAGCTTCCTTTGTCTGTGTCTTATGACTTTTGAAGGTACCTTCATAGTCATCCTCAACCGTGGAGCTCGCGTTCAGTGCTGCGATTCGAATCTGGAATGACGATTGAGAAGTGATGAGAAATGTGACATCTACAGATATCCCAGTTTCCTTTGCAAACTGGATTTTAATCTTTTTTTAAATTAACTGGTACACGAATAATACTGAGAGATCTCTACATAAAGTTACAAAAGCTGTAATTAATTTAATCATCACTAATTGCAAATAATCAAATATCAAGACCATTTCCTATCCAAAATCAGTTAAAAACCAAAATTTCCAGTGTCTTGAAAGCAACAGCTTTCCTAGAATAGATGTGCATTATAGTGATTTTTTTTTCAAATTCTTAAGTTTACCAGTAACTACAGTCACTCCAAAACCAACATTCTCATTGTGGCAATTTATTCTTAGTCCCAAGAAAAGAGAAAATTCTCAATTTATTTCTACCAAAACATCTCAAAAGCCATCTCAAAAAGCCTTACCATGTTCACAGCTATTCACAATGTCTTTCTCCAGGAATAGAAAGAAGGGTCTATCACAAACAGGTCTGGAAAGCAAACAGGATTAGAATACTTATTCTGTTATTACAAAACATTCAGAAGTAAAAGACAAGCTGGGAATACTTTATAAGCATACTTTAATAACCAATTTTAACTAGAGAAAGAAAATAAAATACAAAGTTAAACGCATTCTCTACTTTGGGATGGCTTTCAAGACTCTAGTCCTGGTGGTGAGTGGAAGTATTGGCAGCTACAAGATAAGCTATAATTACGGCTATAAGATTAATCGGGTACTATATAACAATGCTACTTTATAGTAATAATAGTGAACATATATTATCACATAATAATATTATCACATGAATCCCTTTAAACACCAAAGCTAAAACCAAAAATGTTTCCTGAATACTTGTTTTATGAGCACAAATCTCTAAAGCCTACAGATATTTACAGAACAGGAAAGGAAAAAAATGGAAGGTTATCTATGTCAAACTGACTTTGCAGAAGGCCGTAGTGGCTGGTGAACCCACTGCCCAAAGCACTGTCTGCACATGGAAATTCCTCAGATTAGAACTTTTAATTACAGCCATTCCCACTAGAACAGACCCAGTGTTTGTAACAGTTATTCTTTCTGAGTATACCAACCAACCTCTACAGGCTACCCCAACACAAAAAAAAAAGAAACTGAACTTTTACTAACTAGCATTTCTTCATGACAAAAAAGGAAACTAATATTTCCAGTCCTTTTTACTACCGATAAAAAGTTTGAAGAGGTAAATACACTTTTATAATCTGTAAGTAATTTTTCCTCATAACTAAGTCCATAATTTGTAGTCAATTTACTGCTTGAAACATCATATTAGTAAAGGCAAAAATATATGAAAGAACTCTGTGCTGCTTCTATAGAAAATGTTCACTGGTATATGATAAAACCTTCCCATCGACTCAAACAAGAAGATGACATACGCAAGACAGGCTAAAAACAGTCTTTAATATGGGAGACTACATTAATAGAAGAGTAAGTCCAAAATTAACCACAGAAGGAAGCAGTGGGAGTTTTGAACTATAAGCTGAATTAACTCACACATCATCATGATTAGTTCTGCATGCAGGGAAAATAATGCTTTGACAGGAATTTCACTCATTCAGCAATGAGCATTTGCTTGCCCATGCACCATTTGCTCTCCTCGCTTACAGTTAAATCAAACTGACAACTGCACAGCAATAAAGCATTTTTCTCTCTAAGTCACTAAATAAACATTAATAAAACCTCAAATCTCTTCCAGGACAGATTCCTTGTCTACTTTTTACAGGAAGAAAATACATGCACTGAGATTAATGGTTACCTCTTTCAGCTATATTGAATGCTACACATTTTGACAGTGTAGATTCTTATGACATCTAAGTAAGTCAGTCTGCATGATCCCAAATCAATTATATATTTAAATTGAGGGGGTTTAAGTCTACTTACAAAAATGCCTATATTCAGTAATATGCCCAAGTTTTTTGCTGAATTATTTAGATAATCTTGCTCAAGGTGGCAAAGGAAGTCAACAGCAGCGACTGTAGTCAAGACTTTATATCCGAGATTAGATTCTTGGGGAAACTGCAACTACAGAAAACATGGGAAAACAATTTCAATTCTACTTATTATTTATACTGGAACCTTGTAACATACTGGAACTTAATAACAAACATTTAGCATCTCTCCTGTCTGGTGTTCACAAGTTCAAAGTGCAGAACTGAAGAGGTCTGTTTAACGCTGCTGGAAAACAAGGGCAGGGTGTTGCCTCCTCCACACAGCTTTTGCACTGGTGTGTCAGGTACGTGCGGGGGTTATTTCATTTTGGTTTAAACCAGGCACCGTACATGGCTGCAAAACTACACTGACCATGGACCGAGTTACACCAGTGCCGTAGCATTCAGGAACTGAATATGTCGCTACAAGCACTTCCAGAGGAACACAGCTACATCAGATAAGTAGGCAAAAAAATAACTACCCTTTCATATTAAGTATTACAGACCCGTCTGGATTTTTTCAGACACAAGAGTGTCTCAGCTACAGATCTGTGTGTGCACATCCTAAAAGGCAACAAGCCTTTTGCCTTCAAAATCTTCTCTCCTTTTACCTTAGTAGTTTAAAATTTAAGTAAATATTTTCAATGTCAGCTCTTGCTCCCAGAGCTTGTGTTCTCAACTTCTAAGAAACAAAGGGAGTGACTTGGGCTTTCCCAGCTTTTGTTGTTCCTGCTACACTTGGGATCCATACATTGCAGATACACGTATTAAAAAAACCTAGATTTTTGGTTTGGATTTCTTCTTTTTTTTTTTAACATTGCAAAGATCCGCCGCACTTTAGCACAAGCCGTTTTTACCGAAACACGATCACTTTCTGCACGGAGGGGCAGGGACGCTCCTCACGCCGCTCGCCCGGAGGGCGGCACACAGGGCCGGGAGGAGGCGGGAGCCCATGTTCCCCTCCGACCGTGGCTCCGCGGAGGGAGGGGCGCCGGCGAGGCCGCCCGNCCGGCGCGGGTCCCTCGGGCTCCCGCCGCTCCCCCGGGAGCCGCCGCACCGGCGGTTTCCCCCGCAACCGCCACCGGAGCCACGGCGCCAATAAGGCAGCGCCTCATTGGCCGAGCCGTCCTTCCCCAGCCAGCCAATGGGAGCGCTGAGCACTGGGAGGCGGCGCTGAGGGCGCTCCCAGGTCACAGAGTGCCGGGGTCAGTTGGGTTGGAAAAAATCTCTGGGGTTATTGTCCGAGCTGGGACCGGACACCACAATATCGCCCAGACCCGGGCACTCAGTGCCACCTCCAGTCTTTCTTTAAACACCTCCAGGGATGGTGACTCCACCACCTCCCTGGGCAGCACGGTCTAATGTCTCAATCAGCTTTTCTGTGGAGAAATTCCTCCCAATATCCAATCTACACCTCCCCTGGCGTACCTTAAGACTCTGATTGCTCCAAAACCAAAACTACGAGGACAGAAAAGTCATGCTGGCCTTTACTTCCCCAGTAGCCTGTTACCTGCGCCTGAAACACTGCGTCTAGATGTTTTCTATCCTATGGAAAAGCGTCACCATTCCCTTTCAGTGATCCACCACCAAAATTTGGATACCACCTCCAAGAATTAATATGTACAAGGATTGATCCCGCTCAAAAGCTGTCAGGTCAGGTGTTTCTTGTACCTCTGGACAGTCTTGTCTGAACCATCAACACTGGGACCACAAGTATTCCTTCCCAAGGAAAGACACTGTCATTATCTTTCAGCAGCCCAGCTCCAAACTGTGGAGTTGATCTTCCAAATTGAATATGGCTGGGGATTTCTCACAGAAAAATGGTGCAAGGGCAAAAAGCGGTTCCTTGCCTTTTCATCCCTCAAACACCCTAACACCTGCACAAACAATGCTGGGCAGAGCTGCTTTCCTTCACAAATTAAGTCACTCTCATCCTCTTTTTGCAGCCCATCTGCAAAATACAGATTCCAACTTCAGAAATTAATAGATCTAAAGACTGCTCCTACTCAACTGGTGACAGGAAGGTCAGATGTTATTCTGCCCCAGGAGCTTCAGATGTGACTTGTGTGAGGTGTGTGGGCAAAACCCTGAATGTGTGTGGATCCCCTGCCCAGGGGGCTGGAAATTAGCCCAAGGCCACTGGATTTCCCTAAAGCTTGCCATGGAGCTAGCTGGAGATGGGAACATAGTTCTGTGCCCCTGGGATATGGGGGAAGTGAAGCCAAGCACCACTGTGACAGCTCCTTGTGTAAGTAAGTGTAAGGCAGTCATACAGCAGGGAGCGTTAAAGAGCAGGTGTGCCATCTGCAGCCCCACAGAGACCTCAGGACAGCCCAAGTGCATCCCAGACGGACTGGCAAGGCCCCAGCTGTGGGATAGAACCTCATGTTTAAATCCTCCTGTTGCTACAACACATCACGTCACACTGATGAAGGTAAGCTTGTGCACTGCACTGAATTACCACTTAGCACTATAGAGTCCTCTTCATCTCAAATGTACCATCTCCATGGTCCCATTTGTGTTAATGCCCTTCTTTCCATCATGACACAGCAAGCACGGGGTTGCTGTGAGCAGCAGCATCACACTTGTGTTTGGAGAGTAACTTAAGAGCTATCACGACCTGTAGTACTTTTCTGTCAGTAGTGCCTTGCAGCATCCTCAGGGCCCCACTGGCCATCTCTAGTGTAAATACACAGAAAGGTTGTTCAAAGTTCAAAAGTTTGAGGCTGGGAAATGGTTACTCAGTGTTCAAAATCAGGGCATTGCCTTTGAATTTGAACATATGCCTATACAGTGTTCTCAACAGAGGCCACATTGCGGAGCAGAAATATTTGTTAACCTTAGGAGGTTAAGCTTGGAAAGTTACAACAGTAAAAAAAAACAACCATAGCTGGGAGATACTAACTCCAGATGTCAGGCAGGCTCCAGCCCATGGAAGAGGGACAATCTGCATGTAGCATTCAAGAGAAAGGGATTTTATAATATCCTTTCTGAACCATAGATAAGGGTGGTGTATCTGATTTTCTCCAGTCTGAGGTGTGAAGAATGTTTCTGGCTTCTGTTGGTTGCTGTGTTCATGCTCTAGGGTGGGTTCCAGGGGCCTGCATAACCCCTTTTTCAGGTTATCTGTGGAGGCCAATAAGCCCCCCCGGTCAGGATGATGCTGGAGCCCCCAGGGAGGTCAGTCCCTGAAAGTTGCTCCGAGGTTAGGGAGACAGAAAGGCCTCTCCCCAGGACTCTTTGCTGCATTACGTTAATTAATATACTCCTTCAGCTCTGCTTCCCGGGTTGACTCGTTGGCCTCCTGCCTCTTTTCCCACTATATATCCCAGACCCAGAATGTTCTCCCTCCCCAGTTCACCCATTGGCCCTTGTTCCCCAGCCACTCCCTCACTATTTCCCCACTGGCTCCCATACCCCAGGCCTGCCTGTGCACCGCCCCTGCACCCCCGGAGGATTGGTCCCTGGTGCCTTCTCCGCCCCTACCTCCCCCCGTACTTAAACCTGGACCCAGGCCTGTTGCTTGTGCTTGTCACTGTAACTGCTCACGGGAGTGGCTGGAATAAACCTCTCCGTGGAACCCCAGGCAAGGACCCTTCCCATCAGTCCATCTACTATGGAAGCTATCCGTGTGTGTGTGTGTGCTTGGTGTGTGGCTCCAACCGAGCGCTCAGTTGGAGACACTTAGGAAGGCAGCGGTGTACACCTCCCCCCCCACGCTCACTGCAACAGTAATCCTTCTTGAGTCCCAAAATACTGTCAAACCTACTCTAACATTAACTCAGTGAAGAAAAAAATAGGCCATTTCTTCAGATCAACATGAACTTTCTTACATCTTGCTCAACTCTGCAATAGTGGAGGTTGTTCCCAGGCACAAGCCCATGCTGGGAGCAGCCAAGGGTGAGAGGAAAGCACAGAGCCTGCAGAAGTCCCCAGGGTGGCCAACATGGCCCAAAGCCAGGAGAGCTAGGGCCCAGGGCTGAGCAAATTTTCTCTGAAGGAAACAAAGGCTTTGGCAAGAGTTTCTGTTTGTTACTTCAGGAGGCAGAAGGACTTCCAGAAAATTAACCATTGGCAGATCAGAATTAAAGTGAGATCATTTTCTGCGTTTCAGAATATTCACCTCAAGCTGGTGCAAAGCCAGGGCTGTCCACCTCCTTCCCTGAAACACAGTACTCCTGAGTTAGTGTTCTCAGACTCAGTTCACCTACCTTTTCATTGCCTGAGTTTCAAAAAATTTTGATTGAAGAAACCTCCTGAGAAAGTGGGCAGACGTGGGCAGCCACATCTGTCTCCAAGCACTAAGACCTACAAATCCCCAATGCTGTGAGCCAATAAACTGACACTTATCAAAAGAAGCTTTGCTACAGTTTATTAACCAGATAAGGTGTAGCCCTGCTACAGATAAGGTGTAATGATACACAAATTTGTGTTTGGTATTATATTCCTGATAGGTCTCTCAAACATAGAAGTTATTTATGGTGTATAGGGAAAAACAACTCTAAATTGTAATTAGAGTAAATATTTTTAATAATCTTAAGACCTCAAGCCATAGACAAAACTCCATTTAGAATGACAAAGGAGCACAGAAGCCCCCTTCAGCCCTGTTTTCCCAAGGACCCCTGTGTCCCAGGGATGTGCTCTCAGCTCCATTGAGCTCCCTGACCAAGTCACAAAGGGAAAGGGAGGTGATAAATGTTTTTATTGTTAGCAGAAGGCAGAGACAACATTCTACATAAAAAGTACCCTGCTTTTGTTTTAATAAAATGCCATGTGTATTCCAGTTATAAAGTGAAGGGTCATAAAAACCCAAAACGCTTCCCTGCAGGGACACTGAGCTGGAAACATCAGCCACAGATCACACTGAGATGCTGTATCATCCCAAAACTCCCCATAACAGCGAGGAAAAGGACTCTGAACAAACAGTGAATAACAGGAATTAAAGCTGGCAGTAGCAGAAACTTCAAAATATTTTCTGGTGGCACAGTGCAGGTCTTCAGAAATGACTCCTCCAGACAGTGTCATCAGCACACAGATGTTCAGCCCTGAAAATTTTGTGAACAAGTAATACATTGTAGGACCAGTCACAGGAGGTGGCAATGACAGAGCACAAAATCTGACATGAGCCTTCAACGCCTAAAACTCCCAATAATCACCTCTCTTTCCAGAAAGAGCTTTCAGAGGAGCCTGAAAAAAAAAAAAAAATTTGACTTCCAGGTCATCTTTGCTGGCCTGGGGCCCTTCTGCTGCCACAAAGAAACAGAAAAAAGAATTTTTTCTGCCTTGCAAACTATGAGAAAAACTGGATAAACCTCAGAACTTCTCTGGTCATCAGTAAAGCCAAATGTTCTAGAATTAAACTTTTTACTGATACAAGCAGCTTTGTCTAGGCCTGGGCTTGAGACAAAGACTTTGAACTATTTCAGTAAAATCAGTACAGCTGATTGCCTCACTCTTCAGCTTTGTGTGTACAGGATGCAAAGACAAAAGTAAATCATTCAGGTCAATGTGTAGAGCTACACAGATTTGATCACAAGAGGAAAAAAGTAGACAGACAGAGCTGGTCGTCTCTGGGTTGCCTTCATCATCGCTTTGTTCCAGCCAGTCGCTCAAAGGATCACAGGAATGTCATGACTGTCCTGTTCTTGCCGATCTGCCAGGGCTCCAGTGGGTAAAAGCGGATGACAATCCTTTTGGACATAAGAGCAAAAACGTGGACAGGAAACATTATTTTACAATTAAACATTATTCCTGCCCAGTTGGCAACACAGTAGAAAATTTGCAGTAGGGTCTCACTGTCTTACACTTCAAGGTGTTAATTTAACAGAAGCAAACATCACCTGTGTATGGGCAGGGTACAAACAGGTGCCACAATTCACGCACACAAACAAAAGAAGTCTGAATTTCAACACTTTAAATGAGATACCTGTCCATTTTAGAAAGACCCATGTAGTGCATAATCTCATCAGGGATTTATCCCGACAGCATCCCAGAGGCAGGGAAGTACTATTACCACTCTCCTTTGGAGAGATGGGTAGGACAAGTAGAGACGGACATGGCTAACCTTCAGGAACAGCCTTGTTCCAGACTTTGGCAGAGTGACCCTGTGACGCTCTTATCAATTCCAGTGAGGTTTTGCACTGGTTTCACCAACTGGAAGTACCGATCTTTATCTGGCTCCAAACCACATGTCTGAGATTCAGCATCCAGGAGCACTTAGTGTTTGCAATCTAGTCTTGGATCTGTATTACATCTTAACCTCCTGGAGAACATGGGAACTGCCACTATCCCCACTACTCTGAACATTCCCTTATTACTTGTTTGTCGTGTTCCATATCCATGGACCACACAGACCTGTAGAACCGATGGGAAGACGCTCTCTCTGCCCTTGGGGTGAGCACGGTGCCCCCCGGGCTGAGCCCCCTCCGGGGCGCACTCACCGCTCGGGACCGAGGCCCAGCTGCGCCGTCAGGACGTCGAAGAAGCGGGAGCTGTGCCGCTGGTTCTGCTCCGCCGTGCCTACCACGCCGATGGATGAGACGACCAGCTGGGCGCAGGGCTCGGCCGAGCCCGACAGCACCATGGGCAGCCCGCTCCGCACCGTCACGTTCACTCGCTGCCGGGACAGCCACCGTCAGTCCCCACCGCCTCCAGCCCCGCTGCCCCGGCCTAGCGTCCTTGAACCCCGCCGCCCCGGCCTCCGGCCTCCAGCCCCGCTGCTCCGGCCTCACCGCCCCGGCCTGGCCGCTCCCGNAGCCCCCGGGACCGCCCGCAGCAGCGCGGTGCGCGTCCTGCCCCGCCAGCGCCCCTCGCCCCGTGCCAGCCACAGGCGGGGCTCAAGGGTTACTCTGCTTCGCCACGGCTCCATCAGCTGACTGCCGGGCCTCTGGGATTCACCATGGGCATTGCTGGGATATGCATTAGAGGCTGTGAGACCAAACACATCTCACTAACGGATGGGTGAAATGAGTTTTGTGATGGCCGTTACTGCCAAAGGAAAAACATTTCAGGACACATCTGTGCAGGGAGGGTTGAGAATGGAAATGCAGTAATTTCTCAGAACAACGAATACTACAAGGAATTAAAAAGCAAGCAGAGAGGTTTACTGCTTTATCCAATGTGTATTAATTACAAGGACTTTGAGCAATCAGGACTTTGAGCTCTCAAGTTGATAAAAGTGACCCTGGCTGGCTCACAGGGAAGGTCTAATCTACGGATCGGAGGTGTCTAAACTAGAGATCAGAGGCTTCTCAGAAGTGGAGCTACTGTCCAGTGAAGTTCTATAAACTCATTTACAGCAAAGGGTTATGAACCAACAAGATTAAAAGGTCATCATTTAAGGCACAAAACTGTTGGGAAAACTTGCCTTGTGTAATCTTGGTTTTCTACAATTCTAGACAATGGTAATGAAAACTGATGAAATTGCTCCTTTTTTTGCTTAGGGAACTGTTGGCCTACACAGCTGCTAATGAAGACAATACTGGCACAAAGAGTCATGTGCAAAAAACAGCCAGGAATAAGGCTGGGAAAAGATTTCTAGGACAGAGTAGTAACTAGAACTGAAACCTTGGTGAAAAACACCATGAGAAAACAACAGGTTTTTTAGAACTTGCCAGCAAAAAATGTCACTAGCCAAGGCCTGGTAGTACTGGGGAAAAAAACCCACAAACAATTATTTGATTAGTGAGAGAAGCAATTCCTGATTCCATTATTCATTTTGTTTCAGGCTTTAGAGGAGGAGTTTTTTGGCAAGGATTTTAGGGTAAGGGCAACAGCTGCTTATGAATGAAAATATACAGATATATATTATTCCAGTTTCTGCATCTTTTACAATTTGTTATTTTCAACTTTGGAAATGGTTGGATTTGCTCAGTTTTACCTCATAAATTGTGCTGCAATAAAAAAGGATTTTGTATTTGAGCTATAACTGAGCAGAAACAAACAACCAAGAAAAGAGCCCAAAAGCTCCAAAACAACTCTTTGCCCTTTTATTGTCATGCATGTGTTGCTCAATGCCACAAAATCTCTCCTATTTCTTCAGCTGCACAGGATGACTTACTTGGTGAACTTCCATCCAAAACAATCTCAGAGGAGTGTGACTGCATTTATTGTCTCCCTGCATTTTCTAGGAGAAATGTGGATTGCTGTTACAGTATTACCATAGAAAAAAACCCCAGTTTGTGTGCTGTTATATTCTCTTTCAAGATAACACTGTGAAAGCATTCTTTCAGGGTACTCCCTGTATAATAGCAGCATGGTATTTTAGGTAGGCAGTTATTCCAAGGCTGTGGCCACCAGCAGCACAAGTCTCCAAGAACAGCTGCTGCCACATGTGTACTGGTAGACAAAACCAACCAACAGAACCCAGGCTTTCAGAAATCAAAAGCAGTGGTTAAACTGAAGAATTTTAAAGATTCACAGTTGTAGATAAAAACAAAGAAATTTTTCAAAGGAACTTCAAGGCAAATAGAAGTGTGGACAGTACATGGATAGCCAAGCAAGATGCCTCAACAATACAAAACTTGAAAAATTTCTTTTCTTCACTTTTTTGAAGTAGTTTTGTGCTCTACTTGTCTGTGCAGACACATGCTGGGAAGATAAGGATCAGGCACACATTGCAGTACAAATATTAAAATCTCATGAAAACAGTGATCCTTATCCTATCCAGTTCTTTAATGTTCCTAGTTTATAGGCTGGCTTGAATTCTGTCAGGAAATACCGTTCTTGTCTCTACCATCTCTGAGAAGACTGACACTGAAATAAAATCCAGATGCACGTTAAGTGACATGTAGGGCCTCAGCCTTCTGTATAAATTTAATGTTTTAGATCTTAAACTTTCCCCAGCTTCCACCCCCAAGGATACAAGAAAGATTTGGCCAGGGGGGAAACACTGCAATTTCTGTGTTAGAATTACAGTGCTCTTTCCAGTTACATGTAGAACTGGATATCAGAGAAGTTAAAAATGGGAAAAAAAAGGCAGGAAAAATGCTAAGATAGGGTAATTCATTTCAACATCTTCATCAACACAGGTGCCAGTTGCTCTTTCAGCTGTGGATCAATTTGAATATTGCTCAGTTCTTTGATATTGAGGATCATCTCATGGGCTTGGAAAAAAAGCTCTTTCCCCACAGCATCCTCCACCCTCCTGCGCCACTCCCTCAGCCTGGGTCTGTCTTCAAAGATGTCACAACCAACTCCTACAGGCTGCAGAAAGGGGAGAGAACAACAGTGAGGCTTGGGGCAATCACTTCTTAACTGAGACAACAGGCACTAAAAGTGTACTTGCAGGTACAGGTAAAAAAAAAAAAAGAGCTCAGAGAGGAGCAGTAGGATGGAGGGAAATCTCCTCTGGTCGGGTGTACCTATCTGGGGGACACAAAAGCTGACCTGTATTTTAAAGGGCATTTACAAGTCAGTTCCTGAGTGCTGGAATAGCTGTTAAGTACAGCATAGATGACCACATTCTGTGAGTGATTTTCAGCCATAACACTGAAGATGTGGTGGGCTGGCAGTTCCAGGGACTACTGCCCAGTCTGCAGTACAGAGTGCTGTGTTATACAGCAACACCCAGCACAAAATGTTAAGTGTTTAACTGAACCAGTGTCCTAACTGGTTAGTTAGATAACTGGACATTATCTACCCCCCTTCTACTTTCTGTCTATGCCACTCTCTGGAACACAATGTAGAGAAACAGAACTGCTGGTTTTCAGTCCCTTGACACTAAACTGGGAGAAAGAAATCACTGCTGGGCTGCAGGATCCAGGCCTTGGTGGTCTGGCAGAAAACAACCAGTTTGTAACAGACTTAATTTAATTGCCTCTGTCTGAGATTAATTCTTTCATCTTCCAGACATGGCATGGGCAAATACCATATTATTGAATGATAGAAATATTCCTATATGGTTTTATCCTTTCATCAGACCTGTCTGCTATTGCTTCTCACATATATATATTACCTCCTTCTCTGGAGGTTAAAAATATAGTCATGATAAAAAGTGAAGAAGAGGTATTGCTAGAGATGAGAAACAAAAGAGATCTGCTGCAGCCAGCTTTTTTTTTTTTTTTTTGATTTTCACTGCTCTTCTGCACCCACTCTCACATTCCCCCATTGTCTTAGACCAGTTCTGCTGAGATATGCCCTCACTTCTCCTTCCAGTGAAGTGTCACCACATGCTGCACCCTCCCTGCCCAGCAGCATCTGTTTTCCTTGTGCTGGCACTTCCTTACCACGCTCCACCACTCACTTGCATCAGTTCCACAATGGCCACAAGATCTGCCAGGGAGATCTCACTCCCAATGATAAAAGCCTTGTCCTGCAGAAACCGCTCCTCAAATTGCTTCAGGGAAGTAGACAGCCCCTCCATAACCTCCTGGAGCTTCTCAGAGGGCAGTGGCTGCCCTGTGAAGAGGGGAATCAACACCTGAGGAGAGAAGGGACATAACAGAACCAATGACGATCTTCTCTGATAGTAGTAATTTAAGTTACACCCCATGATCGTCAGTGATCTGCAATAAAACCACAGAAGGGGATGGCAGAGCTTCATGGACTCCAGTAGCTCCAAGGAGCTCCTGGACAGAGAGCACACAAGCAGTCCTAAGTGGCTGCCCTGCCATGGCAGTGACCTCCAGGTAATCAGCAGCAATGCGTGGAACAAAATCAAGGATCCTCATCTCCTTTTGGTGCCTAGCAGCTGAGCCCTCCCACTCCACCCTGCTGGGTTACAAAATAAAAATGGGCAACAGTTCCAGAGAAGACAAATCTCTGCCACAGTCACCGGTGCTACATCCTGTGTTTCACCAGCAGCTGCCCACCAGCCACCCCTGCCAGCCACCCTGCTGTGGAACTGGGTGCTGAAGGCAGCTGCATCTCCCACAGAGTGATGGAGAGGAGGGAATGGTGGTGGCTGTGGCAAGAGCATCAGAAGGACTAGAATGCATCGACAATGGCTGGAGAGACAGAAATGGCTTCCTCTGTGTGACAGCAGCCAGCAAGGCTGGAAGTGGTCAACACTTCCCTTTTTGTGGCCTGCCAAGCATCATTCTTTAAACCACTAGAAATGTTTCCAGAGCAATCAAATAACTGCAGTCCTTGTGTCTGCACAGACTTGCTGGCACAGGGGGTAGTTGCTATATTTTTCACTAGTCACTATTTTTTACTAGTCTATGCACTGAAGCCCATAGTGTTTCACAGTTATGCTGCCTTCACCTTCCAGAGTTAAATAAATATAGTTTATTTAGAGAATCAAAATTAAAGATACAAATTTCAATCAGTACAAGTGGGCTGAATTTCTACTTACTGCTAGTATATTCAACAATTCAAGTTTGGATTGCTTAATCCAAGCCAGGATTTTGGCCAAATACATGTGGAATCTATTTCATCAGGAAATTCATGACCAGTTCCCTTCCTAAGTGATTCCAATTATGCATGATGGGATCTTTGGGCAAAATCCCTTGAAACAGCATTTTCTTCCTTTTCCTTATCTCAGGGCAGTCTGTCTTCTCCCATTTCTAGCTAATATGCTTCTCTTACATGGTGGCTTTATATGTTTCCATATTTACAGTTATTCTGAGGATATTTTCTACATCTGTGTTATCTAATCATCACCAGGAATTAGTTGGACTTTTTTCCCTTGGAGCACTGCACTGACAGCCTGCAGATGCTGGAAGAAACTGCTTCTTTTATGAATCTGATTCATATTTGAATTGCTTGTCTGCACTCTATAACCAAAAAATAAAATATCAATAAATTCAAGAAGATAAATGAGTCCTGATACGCTTTGTTAGGCACGAACAAGGGCAAATTTTATAATGAAGGAATGAAGTTCTTAACTGTTTACTAGCAATCCTGTTTTCATCTGAAATTCCATAACACAGCTGTCCTTGCAGGACTATATTTGCACCTAGGTTTCTCTAAGGATAGTTGCATTAACTGTCTGGTGAGTTGCTTGGAAATAGGTGTCCAGCAAAATCATCTGATACTAAATGATTTTCTGGCTCAGGGTGGATCAGTTAATTTTGCCTAAATATAAATGGATGTGACTACACTGAGAAAAGAAAATCTGCCTCACGGCGTCTGTCTTCTCTCTGTCCCTGAGCCTATTTCAGAGAAATACATACGTGTGCTGGAAGCAGAAGGCTCCTTTTGGATTTCCACCCTAATGAGGCTGCAGGGACTTGTATGAAGAATGCAAGTCCTTCTGCTTCCAGCAACAAAACACATGCTCACCAGTGCCAAACTTTGCCTATGTGCACACTCTGTGCAGCTGTGCAGTGGCGGGGAGGCCCTTGGAGCAATACTGGCTGTTACATATTTGCTCACAAATCCAGGCAATGAAAGTCTGTTGGGTTTGAGATGTTCTGTACCAGACCTTCTTTAAGGAAAAAACCGCAATGGCCAAAGCTGCCTTTACCAAATCCTGATGTTGATCAGTTTGGAACAGCTCCCTCTCCAACAGCTCCTTTCAGCTAGGAATGGCCCAGGTTTCTTGTGTCAGCATGACAAACTGTCTCTGAATTGGAGCTAATGGGTTAAAATGCTCAGCATTCTCATAGGAAAACATCACTTTACATTCAGTCTCCTTACCTTGATCCACATGGTCTTAGGAGCATTAGCCCGGATGTTAGCATGGTGCCAGGAGAGGTACTCATCTACCTGGGCCCGTTTTTGTATGTCTGAGGGGTACCAGTGGTCAGGAGTGTTGTACTTTCGACTCAGATACAGCAGAATGGCAGTGCTGCTCACGCATCAACAGGAGACAAGAAATGGGTTGGGCAGTTATGATGCAGAATGCTTTTGCCTAAGCTCCCTCTCCTACTCCTTCTCAACTTGTTGCTTCCACTAAAAAGCATTCAGATCAGGATTTCCAGTGGAGCCTAGGGACCATATAAAGGCATCTAATTTATGTTGACATCAGTGGCCCTTAATCACCTTAGCTTCCATGAAAACTTTAACCTGCTGGAAAATCACAGCACTGTTCTTTCGAGCTGCTGGACAGTACTGGGGTAAACAAGCAATAAACCTCCATGATCATCTATCAGTGGTGGTAACTCCACTTGCTCCTTGACTTTCTGACCCATCTTTTTGAGACCTGCACTGCTTCTGTGCTTGTGTACTAAATGAAACTCTCTGATGGGTTATGCTGCTTTTTCATCGGGTCTGTCTCCAGCATGCAGCTTCCACTGAAGTCAGTGGAAGTCTCAGCAAGGAAACCCTACAAAATCTTTTTGTGTTTGTCCAGCTGTTTATACTTTCACTAACTGGAAGAAGTCAGATGGAAAAATATCTTAGTCATCAGCAACAATACTTAGGCTATTACTACAAAAAAAGATGCCACAGAAAATCTGCTGACAAAAAAGAAAATGCAGACACCCTTACCGTGCTGGTACTACTATAGTTCAATTATTTCAGTATTATGACATCATTAACCAGTCTCCATATTAATCTTTTAATGTAAAGCCTGAATTTTATCTGTGTAGATGTTCACTCAGCCTTTATGATTAATTCAGATAAACAGAATTCTTTCCTAGAGTAAAAGGGATTTCTTTTCCTAGGCTGAAAGGGATTTTTATAAGCTTTAAACATCTCCCAGAAATGTTTATAATCCCATTTTGAGGTAAGTGCATTCAGGGTGAGATGAAGAAGCTAAGTCAGCTGAGTTGTTTACATTCTGAAAGATAATTCAAACAGAAAGTGGAAAGAGATCAAATGAGGTTATACTATTAAAAATAACCAGCATGTTCATATATTCTGTGATCCTTAATTATTCCATGGGAATGACATCTTCTGAATGCAGCACAGATTGCTGTTATACAAGGAAGTCTAAGGACTGAGTTCTTACCATTCTGCAAGGGTGAAGTCTCCGTCCTTCAGTGCTGGTACTTTCTTCAAGAGGCTGACTTTGCCAGCACCTTCACTATTTGATGGCCCTAAGAACATGAACAGACAACTCTGAGGTTAGAAGTGTATCAGCCAGTGCATGATAAATGAAGTACCTGCAGCCAACTGAATGATCAGTGAACTGTGTGAGGTTTTCCCAATATGGTCATAGCTCACAACTGAAAGGTAATGAAAAGGCAGAGGGCAGTCAGCTCAGGCTGGGCACATGGCATGGAGCAGTTTATATTTCTATTCAGTTCTCTTGCTTGACTCAGGTACCAGGTTACTGACAGAGTGGACATTTGCTAAGGGTAGGGAAGCTCAGACACCTCAACTCTGCACTACTCCCGGCTCTATGTTACTCCTGGCTCTGCATGTCAACCTACTTCTAACAGGCAAACCATTCCATAAGAATTTAAACTCCACAGTCCCTTGGAGGAATTAACAGCTGACTATCTAACCAGGCTTTCAGTTTCCCATTGCTGGCAGCGGACTTGCCAGTCAGCAGTTAAATGCCAGGGAATTGCACAACAGCCCAGGAACACCTGAGTAAGAAAAGCTGTGAGTAATTTGTTTGCTTTTCTTGTTTTAAGTGCTACTGAGAAGGAGACATGACAATTAAGATGCAAATCCTGATCAAATCAGCACGACCTGCAGGAGGTCTTGTACAAAAATCCCTTTGTTCAAAAAAAGACCAAGAAAAAGTATCATTAACTTACAGTGATCTCCATCTGTAAGAACTAAGAACTACTTGTACCCATTGAGGAAGCAGTAGCAGTGTTTACATTACTGGACAAATGTGCAGTAGTAAATAGTCTCTAGGAAACAAAACCAGCCTCTAGACAAACAAGTTTATTTGTAGCTGGTTTGGGAAGGGGTGGGAGGAGGCATGTTGCTGCATTACAATTACAGACTGCTTTCCCTTATATCGATTTCATATAATGAGTTAATTCAAGCAGAGTGTACATTACCACTTGTTCTCCTTTCCAGTTGACTAGCCTCTACCTTGTTTCTTCTTTGAGAAGTGAGTTTCCTTAAAATTCCAGAGTAAGTAGCTTCATCAGAGACTAGGGTTTACATTCAACTGCTATTTGAAGAGATTCAAACCCACATCTTCCATTTCATTAGGAAAAGTCCTGGCTACCTGCTGTGACGATGGTTTCCAGCTTAGCTGGGTAAGAGGTTCCATCTGCACGGCAGAACGAGGCAACAGTGTCAAGATAGGTAGGAAGCCCTAGGCAGGGCTTCTTAAAAATAATAACCTGACAGAAAGCATATGTTAAGCCTAATAATTGAGAAAATTGAGTATAAAAAAAAAAGTCCAAAAATCAAGCCAGCGGACAAAGTACAGGATGCCTCACCCCCACGATTTGTATCACAGAAACAGTGAGGCAAATGTTTGTAAATGTACTGTCATGCAAGGAGTTGCTCAGGGAAGGTGCTTCATTCTGTGCTTTTAGAAGGGCTCCAAAGGCTGGTGGTCATCACGCACCCAGATCTGGTGAGATCTGTAATGTTCAGTTGGTCTTTGGAAAAATGCAATAAAAAGTTGCCAGTCAGTAATGCTTATAGCTAACAAGCAGTTCCTCGTCAGACCCAGATATTTGGTTGTCCTGCTGTCTGTGTTTATTATCCAGGCCACCAGGAAACTAAGAAACAAGGACATGAGAAGTAAGCAAAGGGTGAGGGCAGCCTGAATCAGATTTCAGATAGCTTTCATCATACAGCAATCCTAGAAGGAATACTGAGCATATTTGTGCCCTGATGGGGTAAACATGTCACTATAGCAGGTTGGACAGTGTCTGTTACACAGCCTGTACCACAGGCCAGGGATGGCATCATTTACTTTGGTTTGTACAGGGTCTTTGCACATAGACATAAAAGACCTGTGCTGAGACTCTGTGACTGAGCCATGAACTGGTAAATGCCTTGGTGTGAACACTAACTCCCAGCTACTTCCTTGGGACCCACTGTTCATTGTATGAAAATTGAGACTAATATTTGTATTTACAGTTTAGCAGAGCTTAAACTGCAGCCAGCAGAGTTAGCCTTTTTGTTTAGTGGTATTATGTGGCCCATTTTTATAATTCCTGTGATGTTGGCTTGACTTATGGTTCTGTTTAACATCAGGTGTATCTGGAGTAATTAGTTCTTGATGATACCCAAGGATAGATGGAGACATATAGATATGTTTATACACACACACACAGAGTGTGTATTGGTGGGCTTTGAGGTATAATTTTAACAAGCAGAGTATACACAGTCAAAAAGCAGAGCAGGCCGCACTCATGAGGAAATCTTAAGTGTAAGTCGTAGTGCAGGGAAGGAGGTTTATTGGTGGGTGAAAAGAGCAGTGGAGAAGATTTTATGGAAATAGAAGGGGGAAAACGTACCTGCCTAATCATCTCCTCAGCCAAGGTTTTCCAAGTAATACGCTTTGCCTTAGGCACAAAAGTTACAATTTACTAGGAAAACGCGACATTTAACTGGGCAGTAGTCATACAATTGGACGAGCCTGAACAGCTGAGCATTTCCGCAAAGTACAGCATTCCCAGAGCACTCCTCGGCTGTCACTGTGACTAATTTGCTAGAAATGGCTAGAGGAACATTCCTTGGAGAGCCACAAAAATAGATGCAGCAGAGCTACGGGACTGCTCTGGGAATGGGAGCCGCACGGTCAAACCACTGCGTTCAATGCCCCTGGGCAGCGCAGGGATTCAGCATCACTCGGGTGACCCTAGGAGCTCGTCCTTCCCTCCCACCGGGCTGAAGGACGCGCTGCTGCTCCTGTCCCGGGAAGCGAAGGCGTTCCCCGGGGGGCCGTGAGAGCAAACCCCCGCCAGGTCCGGGGTCGCAGCGCGGGGCTCAGCCCGGCCGCCGCCCGGGGATCGAGTTTCAG
>VZTN01029242.1:46139-159802 GCA_013400515.1 Erpornis zantholeuca | reverse complement strand
GGGGCCGAGCCGCGCCGGGCGGGAGGTGCCCTCCGTCCCTCCCTCCTTCCCTCCCTCGCCCGGGCCGCGCCGGGCGGGGGGCGGCAGAGGCGGTCGTGAGGGGCAGGGGCCGGAGAGAGCGGGGTCTGCTCCGTGGGGGCGACCGCAGAATGCCAATATCCTGCGGGGTGCGGACTGAGAGTGCCGGAGGACCCCAGGAGAGCCCCCCTCGGCGGGGGCAGGGCGGGGAGGCACGGCCGCAGTTGGGACAGGGTTTACAGAGTTCCCCTTCCCACAGCGTCAAGCAGCCCTTCCCCCTGTGGCTGGAATCGTGTCTATTCATTTTCCTTCAGGAAGGGAAGGTACTGTGTGAGTAGAGACAAACTGCGAGTAACGGTGAATTACCAGCCTCATAAGAGAGGCTGGCACTAAGCAGTAAGGGAGAGGGGGCTGTCACTCCCCTCCACAGCCTTGGCTGGCACTGCAGGGGTTCGGGAGCCACTCTCACCCACAGCATCCCACTACGACTCTCATAAGATAAATGCTTAGTTTTGTAACAGTTTTGCAGGGTTGTGCCACGCTGCAGACTGGGCCTTTGCACAATGTCCTCTAAGCCAGAGTTAATCAGGCACGGCCCGATCTCAGTATAGTTTTCAGTTCAGAATGTAATTATTTGGTCACATAATCTCTGCCAAGTGCTGCAAGGTGACATCTGAATGGCAGTGAAGTGCGGAGGACTTCTCTGTGGGCATTACGTCTGCATACTCACTCGAAGTGACTTTCCTCTCTCCCTGGTATTTGTCACTTCCGATTTTCATGCAAGTGGAGGAGAACTAAAGAAGCTTAGACTCAGTTCAAGCCCTTGCACTGAGCTTGCAGCCTTTCACAGCTGTGTGATTCAGGAGGGTGACATGCTGGCTGAGTGTAGGGACTGCTGGGACTCTGGGAGATAGAGTAGCTGAACCACTCAGGGCAAAGTCACCCCCAGTCAAACCCACCTCAGCTGCGCTGACACCTTGCTATCAGTGTTGTGCCAGAGAGCTTCTATGTCACACACAAATCTTTGGAAAGAGCCATGGGGATCTCAGGGAGAGGAAACTGGAGGATCAGTTGCTCTTTTTCTTGTGCAAAGGATGGTGAAAAGGCTTGGGTACTGAGCCAGGAGCTTGCAGACTAGATAAATTACAAACTGGAACACTTCCAGGGGTTTAGAACTTTCAGATTTAGAAGAGCACTGTAAGAATTTTTCAGTTTCTCAGCCAGAAGAGGAAGAGAGGCTGTGCACATCCTTCACTTCCCCTGCAGCACAGTTCACCCTCTAGAGCACCTGCACCCAGCACCAATATGCTGGAGATCACAGCTCATAGAGTATTGTGGCAGGTGCTTGAATTCAAACTCCTTCAGTGCAAAGGAATCTTAAATGTTAAGGGAGTGGGGGAAAGGAGCATGAAAGTGGCTCTGGACAGGTAATAGTCTGAGAAGTCTTTGTGCTTCAAAGTGCTTCCATGTCCCTACTCTGAGATATCATTGAGAAGAGTGTTGATCTCAGCAACATTAGAAGTGTGGGTTCACTTTGCTTCTTTATTCATGGTTCAGTTGATCCATTAGTCCTATCTGAACTTCAAAGGTCTTTTCATGTGCCTCCTGGAAATGTTCCTTCCTTAAGTTTTTCTCCAATTTTCTGACTGCACTGTACAGCCCACATAACCAAAAAGGTATTTTTATCTGGTTGTGCTATAGGCTATTTGATTGATTATTCCTGGCTCCAGGCTAGTGCTTCTAGCACTGTATTTTCATTTGACACCATCACCTCAAAGACCATTATTCCTGTCTTTATTTTCTCTGTCAGCATTTTGGAAACAGGAACAAGACAGAAAAAATGCATTAAGTTTTGCAGTTTATTTCTTAATCATTTAGAAAAAATCTCGGGATGTTTTTCTGTTTTTTAAACATTCCTCCTATTTTGTTTGTTACAGCTTCATTTCATTCCAGAGATCACAGGTTCTCACTTATTTCCAAATAGCCCTGGCAAGAATTGAGGAAATTGAATCAAACATGTTCGATTAAGCTGACACATTAAGCTGACAGTGGAGGTGTAACCCCTCTCCCTTTTCAGGGTAAGAGGGGACTGGACAGTCAACAGACCTTGTACCAAGGCAAGAAAAACTCTTGCACAATCTGTTGGGTTTTGGCAGGCAGCTCCCAGGGCTTTCAGTCTGGGAACTGGAACCAGACAAGATCCAATGACACAAAGGAACAAAATGCAGAGGTGGAGGGATAGCAAAAGGCAAAGTACAAGGATGAGCAGCCTTATCTCTACGATTTAGAGCAAAAAACAAGGCATATTTATCTGTTTTATAACTCTGTGGCCATCCAAGGAGTTACTCTAGGGACGTGCTTTGTCCTGTGGGAATAGAAGGGCCCAAAATGCCACTGGTCACTGCATAGACGCCAGGCAGAAACTATGGGAAAAAAAATTAAAGTCTCTTCCTGTCACCATGACCAGGCTGGAGTGAGGCAAGTGTACTTATGCTTTGTGAAACAGCAGTGGAGGAACACCAGAGAGCCGGCTCAGAACGTAGTTGCAGCTTGCTTTTGAAGGCAGCTGTCCTTGCAGGAGTGCACAATGGGTGACATTTAAGGAACTTGTGCCTCTTTAACAAGCAGAAAATTGGTTCAAGACTCTTACACTGAGCTCTTGTGCTACAAGTATTATAAATAAAAAAGTTTTAAAAAGACACTTTATTTGCCTTGGCTTGTGCAATGGTTTGCATGCAGAACAGCCCTATCTGGAGGTTCTGCAGGGAGGTGTGTGTCATGAAAGGCTTTGCTCCTAAGTCCATTTTGAGATCTGTCAAGACTCTGCAAAATAGACTCTTGGTTTTGATTATTTCTCTGATCTGCTCCTACTTGAACAGAAGGTGTGGGAAATATTCATGATGCCGGTAGAAGTTTGCTCTCTATAAGAAAGGGAAAAGTTGAAAGTCAGGGCAAGTACAAAGGTGCCAACAGCAGAGCGCAGCGAGGCTGGGAAGCCTTGGTGAGGCAGCAAAGGCACCTGTTTAATTGCAGGGGTGCAGAGCAGCCCAGCTGGTGACTGTGGTAACACTGAGTTAGAGGGAAGGAAGTGGTTGGTGGTACAATGTAAACAGCTCTTGAGGCTCAGCACTGCTGGTGACTGCAGCAGGACAGCATCATCAGGGATTGCTGCTCAGGCACCAGTCATGCAAGCACTCTTAGGGCCAGAAGAGCACTGCTGTCATTGACTTTACTCACTGGCATGCAACAGGCCCTTCTCAATAAATTCACCAATAAAAAATCAGGTAAAGAGACAAATATCCCTGCATGTGTCAGCACTGAAAGTGAGAGAGTTGAGGGCAAATGTTCCTTTCCACCATTGACATTGAGGATTTCCTGTAGGTTGGAAGGATGGAAAGTAAAGGGGCCAGCCTGCAGGCATGTGTATTGCAAACGGTGGTTCATGTGGCCTTTTGAACTAAAGGGCAGGTTTACTCAGGGAACAAACAGAAAAGCCAGCTGGCTCATTCCCCAAAAACAGTAGATCCAACTGAAAGGATGTGTGAGACTTTGAGCAGCTACATTCACCATTTCTGAGCACTATAATAACTTGACTTGCATTCAGACAACTGACATCTTTCTTACACCTAGCATAACTGTGCAGCCTTTGCCATGGAGGGTGCAACCAGCAGCAGAAACAGACTTCAAGATACAACCACAGCTTAACAAGGAAGGGAAGAAAACAATTCTGCAAATTGGAACCCTCCTCATGAAAGTCTGTACCTGGAAATGGGGGGAGTCCAGGGACAGGAGAACAGAAAAGCAGGAGGGGCACAAAGGGACATGGGCAAGAGATTATGAAGGGTGCTGCACAGGTGTGGAGGATGATTCAATGTCCACTTCTTTCCAAATCCAAATAGAGCTACAACTCCTGGCAAATGTAGCCATTGGTTTTATGGAGGATCCGATAAGACTGAAGAGCAGTGGAGCATTAACTGTGTTTGGGACATTAGTCAGCTCATGTACAGAGCTCTCTGCTCACCCAGGGCTGGCCAGCACAGCTCTCTGTGCTACCAGTGCTAGCCCAGCTACCACAGCATTCAATGCTGACAGCCCAGTCAAAATGGTTTCTGTTGAGCTGACAAACCACTCTGGGAAAGGGACAGAGCACTGATGTAGTTTGCAGAGGGGACCATGTGGTTGTCAGCAGCTTGACCAAGAAAAGCAGTTTTTTTCCACTGTGCAGGATGTTTGCTGTAGACTGTAGCATGAGTCGCTGGGTGAGCTTTATTGACTCTGTCCTTGCCAGAAGCTAGAGGCATCCCTTGGGTACCAGCACAGTTCCCTTTGTCTGGACTGTGTCCCTTTGCTCTCACAGGTGATGCAGCAGCATCTAGTGGCCAGGTGTTCCAAGAGCCCTGGCAGGATTCCCACCAGGGGCTGGGTCCTGACCTGTTTCTTTCCTAAAGAGCAAAATGCAAAATTTCACTTTGCAAAGTGAAAACCATCTGCTACAATGATTTTTCCTTATTTCAGATGCACCAGTTCTGCCATACCTCAGGAAACCTTTGCTCTGGCCTGGAAAACTCAGAACAGAGATGGGAGGCCAGCTCTGACTGCCCCTGTTCATATGCAGACTGAATCACCTCAGCCCTGAAACAGATCAAGTGGTGCTGGAGCATGAAAGAAAATCCTACAGGACTCCAGTTCCTATGCTGCAGTGGAGAAGAGGGAAAAGCAGCGCATGGCAGTCTAAGATGTATTTTTCTTCCCTTCTAAGTTGCAGAAAGGCTGTGAATGAAGGGAAGCGCATTTTGTAAATAGTGTTTCTGTATGATTTTTAGAAGAAATGCTGAAAGACTACAATAAGCCTTCAGAAAATAATCCATTTTATTAGAGAATTACCCTCTAATTCTGGCTGAACTGCTTTAGGAGATGCTGCTTGAAATTCTCCATCATCTCAGGTGCAAACTGATCAGCAGTCAAGTTCTTAATGTTCATGATCTCTTCATGGGCTTCCTGGAAGAGCTGCTTCCCCACAGCTTCTTCCACCCGCCTGCGCCACTCTGTTAACTTGGGCCTCTCCTCAAACAGGTCGTAGCCAGCACACACAGGCTGCAGAGACAGAGAGCACCCAGGAGTGAGGCAAATATGGCATTTACGAGGGATGGGACCAAATGAAATATGGATGAAATGCTTCTGGCTCAAGGCAGCAGAAAGTCATGAGTGTTGCTAACCCTGAGAAGATTTCTTTAGGCACTTTTGTGCCTCACTGGTTCTTGCAGCCTTGAAGCTGTCGGATTGTTTTCAGTTTGATAAGATATACATATTGCAGCTGCTGTCTCTTCTACATGTTGCACTGTTTTCTTCATATATCTGAGATTGTTTCTTTGGCCAAAGAAATCACATCTATTTTGGGATTTGTTTTCATACTTTGTAATTGTACACTGACACTGCTCTGTTCACACAGACAGAGACAGACAGACAGACAGAGAGGATCGCAGAAGCCGAGCAGGCTGAAGGGATTCTTCCCCCTTTTCCATCTCTCTGTTTCATTGTAAATATAATCTAAATATTCTTATTAAAAGCCTTCTGATTTCTATCACTCAATCTCTGGACTTTCTTTGTTCTTGGAGTGGCACAGAGAAGCAGGGCTGTCTCAGAACAACACATGGGGTTAGGTGGAGCTCATCTCTGGCTCTTAGGTCATAGGAAGCAAGTGGTGACATCCTCAGCAGCTGCTGTCTCTTGGGACGTGCAGCAAAGAGCTCTGGCATGGCTAACCCAAGAACGAATGGTCTAACACACACCAACACAGCCCTTCCAAATATCTGTACTTTTCTGCCTAGTTCGTAATTTATCTTCCTTTCCTGATGAATTTGGTCCACATTTCTATAGAAAGAACTATTTCATCAAAGTAGGTGTTCCCTGGCAAACTTAAAGTCAAAAAGGAACAAGACTTAACCCCCACAGAAGATCTGTCATTGCAGTGGGGGGTGCAGCAGCCACTCCTTGGCCTGGCCTGCTCACAGCCCCACTCACATATCCAGCAGTGCAGGGGTTGATGCTCACCTGCATGAGCTCCACCAGTGCTACAAGGTCTGCCAGGGAGATCTCACTGCCTGCAATGAAGGGCTTGTCCTGCAAGAACTTTTCTTCAAACTGCTTCAGGGCAACGTTCAGCTCCTCAGTAGCAAACTCCAGTTTCTCTGGAGGAAGTGGCTGGCCTGTGAGGAGAGGCAGCAGCACCTGGCAGGGAGAAGAAACAAGTTGCTTTTCGTATGTGTCCTTCCGAATGTAGTCATCACACTCTCACTGCCACCTTCTGAGGATCCCTCACCAGCCATGCACGAGAACAACCTGAACTGCTCATCAACCTTGCCCGATTAACATTAATGTCAGTCATTACTTCCTGCCTCTCCTTGTCTGCTGCCTAGAAATCTGAAAATTCAACCACAAGAGTCTCCTCTCAAGGGAAGACTGTATCATCTGCCAGCAGCTGTGTTTTGTTTTCCAGAGGGAGGTTGTTACTGTCCATGAAGCCAGGAAGCCAGCACTGAGCTGTGTCTGGTGGGAGCTGTTCACCCAGGATGCATTTGTTCTGGACCTTTGGCTGCAGCATGAAGGATCCAGGCCACTTCAGTTAGGCTTGCTTCAGCAGCCAAGTCAGTTTTGTTCTGTCTGTTATCTGGCTTGTACATTTGCTTAGAAAGGCCCTGCACACAGGCAGGCCATTTCACTTACAGTTCTTAGCACTTAATTTTTGATATATAATGGTTTTACCTTGGTTAAGAACAACTTGCTTCCCTTCGCACGGATGTTGGCATGCTGCCAGGACAGGTACTCATCAACCCTAGCCCTTTTTTGCAGGTCAGATGGGTACCAGTGATCAGGAGTCTTGAATTTGTGGACCAGGTACAGGAGGATTGCAATGCTGCCCAGAGAGCAAGACAGACTGGTAAAATGATCATCTGAGATTAAAGCACCTAATCCTTTCTTTTCCCCCCAGATTTTGCACTGCTGGACAAGCAGCCCCACAAACCTGATTGGAATCAGGCAGAAGTGCAGCGGGGCACAGCACAGGAGATTTTGTGCTGGCTCAACCGGCTGCTTGCAGACAGCAATTATCTGATACGAGATAATTGCCCAGCGAGACAGGCGTGGTCTGCTGGTACAGTTACCCCATCAACATCTTTGAGCAAATAGAAACTACAGAATGAGTTTATACCAAATCTGAGCTTCACGTTGCCTGGCCATCCAGGAGCAGGTGCTTTATGTCAGATTCCCTGCACTGACCTACAGCCTCCAGCTGCAGGCAGAGGGCAGGAGGACAAGTGGACAGATATTTAAGCTCAGAAACACTGCTTACAAAGTAGCAAAGTAGCTCCAAGCAGCAGCTTTTTCTACTATTAATGCTGTTCAAGCTGCTCACATACAATAGCTTTTGTTGAACACAGGTTTGTACAAGTGGAACACAGGATAGGAAGGAGACAAAAAACTTCCTGGCCTGGAGTCCCAGCAGTACACCGGCAATCCAAATATTGGGACAAACAATACTGCAGTAAGGAATTGAGTTTATTTAAGCCTCACCTCTCTGCTAAAGTGAAAGAACCATCCCTCAGTGCAGGCACCTTCATTAGGACATTCACCTTCCGGAACTCCTCTGTCTTGTGCTGCCCTGAGGAGGAAAATGAGAAGTTTTACTTGGCAGGGATACCCAGGGCTTGTTTGTAAACACCTGAGGAGTTTGTGGGGGCCATCTAGCTTCAAGTTGGTTTTGATTGTACAAGTAGAGTCTTGTATCAAGTTCATAACCAATGAATAAGTGCTGCAGGGTGACTAGGGGGGTAACCCTATGGTATCAGCTCACTTGCTTATTGCCTGCATACCAAACCCACCTCTTGACCAAGGGCAGGATGGTTAGGAGTCCTTTCATACCAACAGCACTCGATGGCTTGGGGCTCTATCCACTCCAAGTTTGTGTCTGGAGGCACCTGTCCTGTACAAACCCAGAGGGAGCAGCAAGCACCTTGGAGGAAAGGGATCTCACTATCAGAAGCATAAACAACAAGGACAGTGAGAAAGCAGATAACTTTTTTCCTGGAAGATAATGTAATTTATATTCAACTTTTTTAAATCCACAGATGAAAATAAATTCCTGTGATTCCATAAAGCCATGGGTACTTCATTACAGATCTTTCAATTAGGTCTTGTGCATTTTGCATATCTTTTATCAGAGCAGATATGGATTTGAGTTTGCTTTTAAGCTATCTTGTAGGTCCTCCCTGAAAGGTAGGCAGAGTGAACCTGACAGGAGAAGGTGCTTTGTTCGTCTGAGGTCTCAATGTACTCCTTTTTGTCTAAAACCAGTCCCAGAAGCCTTGTTTTATGTGACTTGTTTGTGACAGCCTTTTCCAGCCACTCACTTCAGTCACGTGTGGTTGCCTGAGTATTCAAGCCTCTCTAATGTGTAACTAGCCTTGTGCCATGTCCTACTGTGTGAGCCATCTGAGAATCTGTGTGCCAGAGGAGGTGCTCTGGAAGCAAATTTAGCTTTTCTAGTACTTGGCAAACCTGATTTGTAACTATTCCCCTGTCACTTGGCTCACAGCCCATCTCCCCTACCCCTTTCAAAAAGATGAAGTGTGCAGATTCCTGGTCTTCAGGTGTCCTTTGAATGTGATTCCTATCCATTCTCATTCTTTCTACCCCTTTCATTGACATCTGCCCTATGGGCATCTGGGGCTTTTCTGAAGCATCACATTTAACCCACTGCCTCAGCTTTGAGTATCAGTTCCATCACCTTGTCCTTATAAACTGTGCAGTGACAAGTATCAGTGCAGTACCCCTACTGTGGTACCCAGTGCAGGTACCTGGAGAGCTTCCCCAAGGCATGGGAAGTGCATGCTCTGCAGGAATGGGATGAGATGCACCTAAATCACCCCTCTTAAATTCACAGGCCAAAATCAGGCACTGTTGCCAAGGGGCCCAGAACATTCGAATCTGTGATTTAATTTATTTTCCTTCCTCTCACTTCCCCTATACCTGCATTTCAATTCTTCCATTCTCCTTGGTGCTCTCATTCCTTGCCTGCCAGTCTCCTCTCCTTTGCTCCAGTGTCTCATCACAACAGTTAATTTATTGGGAAAGAAGGGGAAGAATACAAGATGAGCCAGTCCCCAGCTACAATTACAAAAATCTTTGCTATGAGACAAGTGGGAGGAAAGCCACAGTAAGGTACAACCAACGCACAGCTAAGGTGTGCAGGGGAACACCCAAAGACTCAACCACAGCACATCTGAGGTTTGCCTCAAGTTGGAGCCTCTTTTGTTCCTTTATCAATTTCAGCTCCAGGAGCCTTCTCATCTTTCATTGTTTTTAAGTATTACTTACTGAGGCCTTCTTATGCCCAATACATTACCTTCATTTCAAATCCAGCAGATCTCTGGAAAGGTTGAAGGATAGCTTTTACCAGCTTCAATTACAAAGAAAGAAGATATAGATCTTTGGTCCTCCTTTGGTGAAAATACATGATACACTTTGGACAGGGTCCAACCAGTTATTGGTTTTAACCCAACTAAACCATCTCCCTTCTTCATTTCTGTGTTCAGATTAGTGGCAGCTGCATTGTCTCGCTCCACAGCCTTCACAAGCTGGTACTCAACCCTCTCAAAATAACCTGACCACAAACTGCTTGACCCAACGGAACGCCCAGATGGGCACCCCTACCTACCCCTGCCTACACATGGGGACAGCTTGGCAAACTGGTGCACGAGGAGCCTCGCAAGGGGTGTTAACCCCTGCCAAGAGGAGATCTGCTCTGCAGCAACTGTTGCTGTTTACAGAGCAAAAATGTTTCTAAGTTGAATTACTGAACAAGAATCACACACCTCGGCTGTCCTTGCCCCTATGTGAATGTCCCATCTCTGCAGCTTTTTGTTTCCCATCTAAATGGGGAATGCCTCAGACCTGGCACATCCTGCGCACTTCTTAGAAAAGCGTCTCTTTTTTCAGAGACCCATTTTCTGATGGGGTGGGGCCGATTTCAAAGATATCAACACACCTTTGCAGTGTCCTGTTTGTTGCGGAGGAGCACAGGCACGGAAATCAATATTTAAAAACCAGGGTTGCACTGGAGAATTAGGTATTGTTTTGGTGTAGGCATCAGGAACTCTCTGCAGCAGAAGGGCCACCCCACCCTCTCTCAACGTCTCGCTCTGACGCGGATGGTGAGTAACCCACTTGCTTCCACCCGCGGGCTGGAATCGAGCATCTCCCCCCGGGAGTGGCAGAGAGACCCCGGGGTGCCGGCGCGGGGAGCAGCGGGGGACCCGCTGAGGGGCTGGGACCACCTGGGGCACAGGGGTTCCCCCCGCCGCCCCTTGGCCCCGCTCACCCTTAGCCAGCTGCACCCGCTTGAACTCGAATGGGATGTTGTTGCTCCGGGCGAAGATGTAGAGCGCCCGGCAGGGCTGCGAGAGCAGGTCCAGGTACAGCTCCAGCCCCATCCTGTCGCTGCTGCTGCTGTCGCTGCTGCTGGCGCCTGGTCCTGTCCCGGCCCGTCCCGCCAACACCAGTCCCGCCCGGCCGGGGCGGAGCGACAGCACCCTGCCCTCCGCCACTCCACCAGGGCGGTGCCTAACTCGGCACTTCGGGCAAAGTCTCATCGGGACTCTGACACCCTATATATGATCTCTGGCTTGTAACAGGAACTGCCCTTAATCCCTTAATGATAAAGGAACCACAGGCTGAGGGGACGTGGGTGCTTAAGAGGGAGATCCTGGTTTTGCCCGTGGGAGCTCACAGCTCTTGTGCAAGACTTGTGACTTCCATTCCGGTGACTTCAGCACCAGCCCTGACACCCATGCTATGGAAAAACAACTGGAGAGCAAGCAGTCACAGTAGGAAAACAAACACTGCTTCATTGCTATAAAACAACCTTGCTCATATCTTCACAAGATTCAACCACCTTTCCTAAAACCCATTCCTTCAAGATTCCCAGATTTCAATAATGGATTGCTAATGCCTGTGTACATTTATTTTGCTTTGCAAAACAGCCATTCCTGCTAAAGGAAAAGCAACACTTGGAGAGTTGTTGCAGGCCACAGCTACATGGCAGTTCTAAACCTTCTGCCAGGGCAGCTAAAAATACCATGGCATGTGGCAAATACAGACTTACAGCTTGCAGTGACACTAGCTGGCTCCAGGACATTCATATTAGACATCACACATTTCAGTCTGCATTAACACCAATTGAACACTAAATAATACCTGCTGTTACCTCTGGTACAGCTGGAGGGAAACAACATAGGTCAGAAAAGGACAATGCATAAGACTGTAACAGTGAAAGGTCCTTTTAACAATATCTCCATCTCTAATCATGAAATACTCTGAGTTGGAAGGGACCCACAAGGATCATTAAATCCAATTCCTGAGCCCAGGAATCTTTATTATACAGTGTTTTAAAAATATATATAATATTTATTTAAAAATTAGAGTCACTTCAGCCTAGAGCAGCTCTTCAAACCCATTTCTGCAACAGGCACTGCACAGATGTTTAAGCATTTGGAGACAGACAGAATCATTGTCCCAGTGCAGAAGTGAGGGCCCAGCCCCCACCATAGGAGGACAGCAGTTTCATCAGACCATGCTCAAGAGCCAGTGGTAATTCTACACATGCCAGCAGGATACGATGCAAAGTCCTCTTCGAGACAACCTGTATCTCAAAATTAATCTTTTTTTGAAAACAGTAACTGAACTCTGTTCACAGTGCCCTTGAGAGGAACAAGGCCTGTAATAGATATGATAAGGTTGAGGAACCAACCATTCAGGGACCACAACTCAGCACTGCTGTGCTGAGGAACAGTCCATGTCCTGTCCCACACAGCAGCTTCAGTGCCACATCAGCCATCTCAGCTTCCATTCGTTCAGGCTCGTTTCAGTGCTCGCTCGTTCTGTTCAAAATGAAAGTTGAGAAAGTGACTGAAGATGTCCCTGTCTCAGAGTCACACAGAAGGGACTTCAGGGAGGAACAGGACAATTCAATAATCCTTTCTGCCCCGGTTCTCAAACATTCCTAGTCTACACTCAAAATCATCATGTTTCATAGGCAGGTATTTATGAGGAGTTCTCAGTTAGAGGGCAGAGTAAAGAAAAGGGCAGAATAGAAAAAACCCATCAAAAATCAGAATTTGTTTTGGTTGAAAAAGACCCTTAAGACCATTGACTCCAACCATTTACCTGGCACTGCCAAACCTACCACTAAGCCACATTCTCAAGTGCCACATCTACACATCTTTTAAACCCCTCCAGGAATGCTGCCTTTCTCCCCTCCTCACCCTTTCTGAGTATTCCATAACAATGCACCCACAAATGTTGCCTTCACACTGAAACGGTAGTGTCTCAGACAAAGGAAAGGATCCTGGACACTAATACTTGTGCTAAATATTGCAATAAACTGTGCATGTTGCAGTTTGATTTTTTATTTTCTTCCCCATTTCAATTACCTTGACTGTCCTCTCAAGCTTACGCAGAGCTCCCTCATATTGCTGCACCAATGGCTTCAATGAGTTGCCCTTCACTGGCTGTTTCTTTATATCTTGGATGCCAGCATCCCTCAACATCCGCAGAAACCGCCGCTCCTGCACAAAACAGACACTGCAGATGAGACACCCCACTGCCTATCAGCTAGAAAACGTGCACATTTTGGAATATGCTGCTTAGTCAGGAAATAATTGAAATTTCCAAGCACTAAGGTCAGCTGACTGGAAAAGGTGGGAAGTAGTATGAACTTTACATTCCTTATGCCCCTGCATGCATCCTTATCAAAAGAATCCTCTGCCAGATATACCTGAATTCTAAGGACCAAGCTGAAAGCAACACCTGCTTCTCCTGCACGAGCTGTTCTTCCAACCCTGAAAACAGAGAAAGTAGTCAGTTTAGCCCCATAGTGATTGCTATTATCAACTCCAAGATTCTGATGCTGAAATTCTCCAGTTTTTAGAAAGTCTGATTCTGAGCAATGCTATGGGCTTCATTTTTGTTAGAAAGCTATTTGCCTATTAAAAAGAAAAGCTAAAAGCCCTTTTAAGTGCATGTCGCCTCTGCTAAATATTTCAAAGCAAAGCAAGCTCAGACACCTTTTATTACTGTTGTCTTACCGGTGAATGTACGTCCTGATGAACTGTGGTGCATCATAATTTATCACATACTTCACTCCTTTAACATCAATCCCTCGGGCTGTCGCATCTGTGCTGATTAACCTGGTTGTAAATGTATATATAGTCATTTTCAGGTAACATTTTAGGCACTACACACACAAGTAAAACACAAGTGAACACAGCATAACTCTTGCCGATCTTGGTTCAAACTGGACCAAGTCAGCCTCTGCCTCTAAGCCTGGCAGCAGCCCTGCAAATCACTCCATATTGCCACTGGCATTATTAGCTGCCCACAAACCTTTAAGCATCACTACAGGCCTGTCACCCTCTGCTGAGCATGAAAAGTTATTGGGTGTTTCCAGGTTCTCCAAGCATGCCAGACAGCTGCCAGCACACTGGAGGTTACAAACTTCTAACGTATCTGAACATTCCATAAAAGCACGGAACACAGATAGTGAGGTGAGAAATTCCAGTAGTCAAGGAGGAATTTAAACACCAGGTTTGGATAAAAAGAACATCCAGAAAAAAAGTATTTACCTTCTCCTCAGACATTCCACAGATACAATCTCATATAGCCACCGAAACCACAATGCAAATCAAACACAATGATAGAAGTAGACCTGTATGCCAGTCTGAGCAGGGATTGCTTTGGTAGGAAGTTCTAACACTATATGTAGTTCTAGCACCAATATCCATTTCCTCCCTACCAGATGCCCAGGACAAACACGAAACTCTGTATTTGCAAAGCTGTGTGTTTTGAGCAACTCTATGAACAAGTGTTTGTATTTACTTCTTGTTATAAAACAACACATAGAAATTCAGATTGCAGCTAGATTAGAACAGGCTGATTTACATGCAGGATAAACAATTCAAAGTCACAAGTCCAAGTCTCACACCCATTCTGCAGCAGACTCCTGCACACTCTGTTTTAGAAGACCCCAAGGAACTGTGTCTCTTGTTCTGTTTAGCTTTTTACACTGGAAAGAGCCTATGCTGGAAAACATATAGGAAACTAGTTTAAGATGCTCACAGTTGTATTTTATCTTGTTCAAACTCCTTCATGGTCCTCTGTCTCTCGCTTGGAGGTAACCGTGAAGAAAACTCTGCCACCGTGACTCCACCAAAGGCTTGTACCAGCAGGAACAACCTGCAGGTAAACAGGAGAGAAACTGTCACTTCCTTACCTCTGTAACATCCCTTGACAGATACCTACGATAGTGATCTCGTACATGTTTACCTGTGAGAGGCTTCCCTGGAGTTGGTAAAGCACAACACGCGGGTGAATTTCATTTTCAGCATGAAATACAAGAGGAGCAAAGGCTTGGAATTCAGGTCACAAGGCACGTAACATTGCTGCAGTCAACAGGGAAGGAGTTCAGAGAGAAAAATTACTTCTTGCCAAGACTATCTTCCCTGAAACTTGCTGCCTGTCCATGACCTACACAGGCTTGGATGTTTTACAACTGACTAACAGCAGCAAAACCAGAGCCCATAATGCCACCCCCTTAAGACTAAAGAGGCTGGCAGGATACAACACAAGTGGAGACAGGAGACTCGAGTTGTTCTAACGTCCTTACTTCTCCATGGAAAGTAACAACATGCACTGCCTTCCTATCTACAGGCTGCCCTGGCTTGAAACGAATGTTAGACATATGGACAATTGATAGGTGCTACTACAATATTAGGACTTTGTATTTCTACTCCCCATTGCTCCCTAATTCCAGATGAAAAGAGATTAATTAAAAAAATAATCCAGTCTTAACCAAATGAACATTAAGTAAGAGAAAACAAATGTGCAAAGGTAGAGCTCTCTGGGTCATATACACTCCCAAAGCCACTTTTGCAAGGAAATACAGGGAAGACAACTTGTTTTAGGGTAAAACTACAACTAGATAGCTCAGAATTAAACAAATCTTCAAGTATAACTTATTCAAAAGAATTAACATCATACCGATAGCCCCTCAGGGAGTGTGTATTTATTATCTTCTGTTTCTGTTCCATCCCCATTCTTCTCGGAATACACAGATGTGAAGAGGCGAGGCTGGAATAAATCCAGCTGCTGCAATTTCTCTGGGTCCTGGGTCAGCGTGGCTGAAAACAGCAGTTTCTGTAAGGGTATCTGAGGAGAGCAGGAACTGAAAGAAACAGCACATAGAAACTGGGCATTGAGGATTGGGCAAAGGAGTTTCACCCTAAGTGCATTCAGGTAATATAAGGGAGGCAATGAATGCTCTTTGATGCTCTTTTCGTGCCCTGGGGCTTTTCCCATAGTTCTTTTCCACCCTTGTTTTATAGTGGAATTCACAGACAGAACTGATGAGCATTTTCAGTCAAGTACACAACCCCAATCCATTACTCCTGCACAAGTCCCGGCACCCTAGTTACCCATGTCCTCATCCTAATCACGTCCTTCCTTGGCCATTCACCTCAGTTTCTGACACATCTCTACCACTGCTGTACAAAACCAGCAGCTGCAGCTAGTCAATTGCAAGAGTTTTCCTCCAAACCCATTATTCAGCTTTGCCAAAGAGCATTACTATAGTAACTGTGCAAATGGATCACAGATTTGCAATATTTGTGCATTCTTTTGATGCTCCTTTAGTCTAAATAAGAAAGCCTGCAGAATACTATACTTTGTCTGAAGGACATCTGGCATCAGCTGTTCACTGCTTTATTTTGGTAGACATTCCTCACAGGAATCAAGCTCTGAGTCTGTGTGGGAGTGCACAGCAGAGAAGCACAGTAGCATCCAAGTGCTGGTGTCCATATTATTATATCAAAGAAATGCACCCTGCAACTTACCTGGCTGCTGTTATAGGCCCTGGTTTGGTCCTCTGAAAAAGCATGTTGGAGCCAGAGTGATTTTCTACTTGGAATGCAGCTTTGACAATTTGGTTCAGACAGTTCTGGTGCATGTCATCAATCATACGGTCGGCTTCATCTACGATCTGAATTCACAAGGATGAAAACCACCACTTGTTAAATACTGGGAGCTTTTATTTTCTTTTGCATCTGTAACCAGTAAGCCAGAAGGTAAAATAATGGAAGGTTCTAGTCAAGAGAATTGCTTTCTTTGCCCATCCTTACTCCAAGTTTGCAAGAGCCTAAGAGAGAAGGGGAAGTGGGTGGATGCTTGGGTGTCACGAGTTGGAATAAAACATCTCATCTTGTGACTGCTGCCTCCACAATCTGGAGCATAGACAGGCCCACACAACAGTTCCAACAGAGATGTATTTATGTCCCACACAAGAAGCAAGCAGGAATTACGGCTTTAGCAGACACTGCACTTAGATGGGAGACCTGTGGATGTGACTCACCAGGAAGCGAAGCTGTCTCAGACTGAAGCCCGGGGTCTGGTTAATGTGATCTGTGAGCCTCCCTGGTGTGGCCACAACAATGTCAGCAAGGCTGCAGTAGCCTGTCACTCTGAAAGGACAAGCAGCCCATCAGTAAGTCTCTTTCTTCACCATAAAGCCTGTAGCAGAGACCTTAAGGAGCAGACCTTAAGGTTTTCTACCACTTAGTTAATTGAGAAATAGCAAAATTCACATATGGACTTGACACTAAGAGAGTATGCAAGGGCAGTGGTGGACACCAAACACCAGTCTCCCCTGTGCTGCCTCATTTTAAAGAAAGTGTCATTCTTCATTGCTCTTAAAAAAAGTTTAACTGCAGTAAAATCCCACACAGTCATATGTATCTGTGGGTATAAGATAAACATTCACATTCAGAATATCTGCTGAGGAAGAACCCCAAAAATCTAGTAAAACATTACAATCACAAAACAGGGGTAGTAACAAGCACTATGACAAAGACAGAACCACCAGAGTCCAGCATATAAACTCATTATCCAAAATCATGATAGCATTATGGTGTGCTGCAATAGACTGTATTTTGAGGCCTATTTAATGAGATTAATTAGCTTGCAATCTCTATAAACCTTATCAAAATACCTTTAAACCTACTTTTTCTGGACAAGCATCTCCTGCTCCTTTGCAAAAGATTTCTGGCCAGTAATCAAAACGACCTTCAGACCTGTCCCGTCAGTGTAAACGTTGAACACTTTACTCACCTGCAAAGAGATTGGCTTTGTCAGCTGCCACAGAATCAGCTGCAGTAAATACTTTCCATTACATGAACAGCATCAAACCCACCAGCAGGCCTTCAGCCTGCTCCACAGAACAGCCAAAGTACTGGCTGCACCAGCCTGTCCTCAGCCCAGCTCTGCTCAGAGATGAAGAGCTACACACCTGTTGTGCCAGTTCTTTGGTGGGCAGAACAACCAGAGCTCGTACATGGCAAACCACTCGATCCAACAGAACCTGCCAAAATAAAGGCCAAATGAATCCCCAAAACCCAGAGAATGGGGTTCTTGTACCTAACTTAGCAAAAAGAGATGGGCTTGACACATTCGCACAGTTTTGTTTCTATTTTTCTCCCTCCACCCTCTCAACTCCTCATGATGTGCCTGCTGTCTGAGAAAAGGAGTGGGATGCTGACAAGAAGCTCCCTCAGACAGCTCTGAGCTGAAAATCTGCTGCCTTATGTCCACAAATTCCTTGGCTTTTTAACCTACTTTTAAGTTCAGGTTTTGCTTGAACAAAAGCAACCCCAGCATTTCCCCTACAGATACTTCCCTGAGGATAAACTCACCTGTACAATGGGTATGACAAAAGACAAGGTCTTCCCACTGCCTGTGGGTGCTGAGACACAGATGTCCTTGGGGCGGTACCCACCCCGCCCCATCAGATACCCATTGGAGGCACTCTGGAGAATGGCAGGAATCACCTCTGCCTGGACTGAGCAAAACCAGAAATAAACATGAACTATATGATTAATAAACCCACTAATAACTGAAAATGTTACATAAAAGCACTTTTTAAATGATAAAATGTGTCCTGGCTTCCCAACACAACCCTGAAAAGCCTCTGACACAGCCTAAGCCTTCAGGCTCAGCTGGACTGAAGGTCACCCTCTATCCTTATCCTTGCACCCAGCTGTTCTTTCTACTTACTTAAGAGCCATTTGCAAAACAGGCAAAATATTGGAAAACAGACTTTTTTGTTTGTTTGCATGTTTTTCTGGTGCTTTAATGAGCTGAATGAGTTCCCAGATCTGATCAGCAAGAGATGGTGGAAAGTAAGGAGCTAAAACACAAGCTTGGCATAAGGAGGAAAAATGTGAGGACTCAAGTAAGACTTCCCTCTTTGAGCAGCTCTGAGACATTACTTCAAGCTGTATTTCTGAGAAGGCAACAGACTTTTACTCAGCCTAGACAAAGCCTTGAGAAAGAAGGGTTAAATCTGGTACAATCACTTCTGTGCATTAAATTTTGTCCTATATTTTACTTCACTGACAACATAAAATATACAGGACCAGACTGCAGGAACTCTTTAAGTCCCTTTAGAAAGAAACAAAAGCACTATCAAGGTACCTGGAAAAAAGGACTCTATTCCATTCATTTGCAGCTTTCTCAACAGACGGGGATGGATTCCTGGGACATCTCTGATTGGACACAGATTATCTTTGATGCGTTTCTGCACTCGTTTGGGTTGAGCAAGCCACTGTGGTAAGAAGGGCTGAACCTGAGGTGAGAGAAAGAAGAGCATAGCAATACCACATGTAAAATAAACTCATAAGAAGCATGTTTTTTCCTAACCATCATCAAAATTCAGTCAAGCTAGTTACCTTCTGCACTGGCTTTTCATCATAGTCTCCAAGAATCATCATACTGGAGGGTGGACAATTTGCCCCTTCCCCTGAGGCTGCTAAGGGCAGCTCCTCCTTTGTACTTTGATTTCCTTCAACTTTTTCACTGTTCTCTTTCTTTGCTGTTTCATCTCCTTGTGTTTCCTCATCTATCTTCTTCCTTTTATTAGACTTGCTTTTAAAGTTGTTTCTGTTTTCCTGTTCTTTGATGTCTTCTTCAGAATCTGGAATTTGGGTAACAGCAATACAAAGCTACAGGTCAGAACATGCCACAGAAAAGGGATGTAGGCAGTATTACAACACAGGACTTAAGCAACAACTTGCAAGGTCTTTTTTCCTAAATACAAGTGCGAAAGTCAAATATTTCTTTTTTGGTATAGGTGCTACAAGACTGAGGTGATGTGACATGCTTCCCTCCTCCCCTTACACTAAACTGATCCTCAAACTTTGCAATACAGGGCCTTCCCTTAAAAAACAAAACAAAACAAAAAAAAAAGAAATTAAGAACATATTAAGGAGATGAAAACAAAATCTGGTAAACTGGGCAAGGTACTCAAAGAGCAACTTGTGTGCACTTTCTGTGGAAGCTGTCAACCACAATGAACTGAAATCCTACAACCTCACTTTATCCGTACCTGCTTCAGTCCTCTCTTGCTGCACTTTAATTTTTTTTTTACTTGCTTTCTTCTTCTTCGTGGGGCTGCTGCCATCTGTCGCTTCCTCACCACCAGCCCTTTCTTCCGAAGAGCTACGGCGCTGTTGTTTTGTCTTTAGCTTCTTCTGTCCTTGAGCACTGGGCTGCTCTTCACTCTCCCTCTCCCTCTTTCCTTTTCCTCCGCCGGGCTCACCCCCGGGGCTCAACCCCTCGTTCCCTGGGCCTTCCCTTCCCTGGGGCTGCGCCTCTCGCTGCTTCTTCAGCTGCCGGGCCCTCGCCTGCTGCTGCAGCCGTTCCAGCAGGACCCGCGCCCGGTCCTCCGCCTCAGCCTCCTCCTCCTGCTCGTCCTCCCCGCCGTACCTGAAACAGCCCAGACAAACCTCCTCAGGCACGAGCCGCCCTCCCGCACACACCTCCGGACACACACCCTCGGCCCGAGCCCGGGTCCGGGAGCAGGAGCGGGGCCGTGGCCGCGGTACCTGTTGATGCAGAACAGCGCCATGACCACGCCGCACCACCCGGGCGCGCTGAGATGACGTCATCACGCCCCGCGAGCCAGAGGCGGAAGGCTCCAGAAGCGCGGGGTGGGCGCCCTCTGCCGGCGGGGAGCGGGCAGCGCCGTGCGCGCCCAGAGGGGACCCTGAGGGGAGAGGCGGGAAAGCGCTGAGGGGAGGGAAGGGAAGGCAACTCCCAGCCCAGGGGAGCCTCACGGCGGGACAGGGCGGGGAAGCGCACTGCACCAGTGTGGGGCAGGCTGGCACAGGACAGCACCAGTGCTGGAGAGAGCACAGCGTCAGTGCGGGACATGCTGGGAGAGGGCATGGCCTCAGTACGGGATAGGCTGGCAGAGCACGCTGAGGCTTCCCACAGCGCTGCACACCCCTGCAGAGCTTCAATAGCACTGGGCCAGCCCCACTGCCTAGAACAGGCAGTGTAAGCAATGTGGATAACAGCATTTGCCCTGAGTGAGCAAAAGCACTCCTTCCTTGCTTGTTTGGCCAAACACAGGTGACACATCCTCAGAGGAAAGATATCCTGAAGCAGCAGGGACAGGGCTAGTCCAAGGACTGCTTCCACTCTGGAAATGGCAGACAGAATCCAAAAACAACCCTCAGAGCAACAAGAAGCTCGGAACACACCTACTGCCTCTGGGACACAGCAAAGTCAAAATCACTGGAGTGCTGTCAGGAACTAGCCACAGGCACTACCACCATAGTGTGAAATGCAAACTCAAAGCATTCCTTATGCTTGCTTTAGGATCAGAGTGAAACAGACATGCTAGCAATTGCCCAACTCCATCCCCAACCTGCCAAAGCCTACACCACACAGCTTACTTCTAAATCTTTATTTGTTTTCTACACAGAGAAAACAGAGGAATGTTGAAGCAGCAATATTTAAACACACTAGCAAGGAGCCATCAATCTGTGAGAGTGCACAAAGTGCAACACGGGGCCATTTGTGCTGTGGTCTCTGCTACAGGGCAGGGTGAGGGGAGGTCCAGGAACAGCCTCTTCAGACAGACAGGAAAGCTCTACGCGAAGGTGGAGCCATTCCAGCCCACATTGGCAGCATTCATGTCGAAGTAGTTGATGTAGACCCTGTAGAAAAGGTAAAGGAGGAAATAACAATGACCTTAATTAGCTCATTTATGTAAATCATGACAACACAACAGGGGACAGTGCTTCCCATTCTTCTGCTTGAAAAAACATCAAGTTTCATCTTTACCAAAAATCTGGTGGAGCCTCCTAACAGTCAATATTTGTCAGTCCTCAAAATTGTACTTTTTCTCCTTTTTTTGAATACAAATTCTTCTGCAGTCAGGGACTGTCCAGACACCAGACAGCTTTTGTTTAGCAGCCTGTCAAGAACCTCCAGAGATCAACTCCTTTTGTTTCTGAGTGCTGCAGTCCCTCACATTGTCACACAGACTGACAGCCTTGGAGAGTTAAGTAGGCCCTCAGGCCGGGCTCTGCATGTCTCCCTTCCAACCCTCATGGCACCGGGTTCTTCCCATCCTTCATGGCTGGCACACAGACCCTCTCCTGAGGGTTCACAGCCTGCAAGGCAGCTGTTCACAGTCTGCTGCACCTGCTGGCTTCTACTTGTCTCTCAGCTCCAGCTTGTTACTGCTCCTTCCTCATGCTTTCAGCCTTGCTTCACCAGAGGACAAGACATCACACCTCAGAGGCAAAAGATACACTGGGCAACTTGTCAGTCCTCTGGTGTTTTTCCATACTCTCAGAGCAGAAAGCTATTGAAGAGAGGACTCTCCAGGGAAAGAGGCAAGCCCCAAACTCTAACAAAACAATGAAAATGCTGCAAGGAATCACTTGGTATCTTCCAAAACACATGGAGTTATTCCCAGCTTCTTGTATTTTTAAATAAACTTTTCAAAGCAGTTTCAGAAAGCCAGATAAATATGGTTACACTGTGTCCCAGCCTCACCTGTCTGCAGATACGTGCAAGTGCTTCGAGATCAGATCACATAGCATCTTGGTGTAAGTCTTGTTCTGCTGCCCTCCTATTTTGCCGATGCTGTAGAGGCTGCAGAGTGCACAGGGATCAGTGGAGCCCCCAAAGGACATCATCTGGTCAGGTATGATGTGCACAGCTATGTACTGAGGGAGGGAAACGCTCGGTTAGAGGCTGTCTGAACTGCACTCTCCTGATGAAAATCTGCTCTGGGTACCAGCTCTAAACAGGGCAGTTGTATTAGGGTCAGGCAGCTCTTCAGGGCTGCCCTCTGCGCACTTCCTAGGCCCAGGGGAGGCTCAGGCCCTCCAGTCCTCGGGGGGGGTGGGGAGGGGGGAAGGGCCTCGGCCCGGCTCTCAGCTTTAGAAACGCGGCTGTGTCTGCACAAAGCCGCCGGCGACACGGGCACTCCTGTCCGCCCCAATCTCGCCACCGCACGGGGCGGAGCGAGATAAAGGCCCAAAAACCGTGTCTGCGTGCTCACATCCCCAAATCACGGACCGAGACGGCGGGCCTGATGGAGAGCCCGGCAGTGATTCGGTCTTATAGGGCTCCGGCTTCTGGGGCTGCTACAGTGCGGCCCAAGCGGGGTCGTGTCGGATGGCTGAACCGCCGGGAGCTGCCCGGAGCGCTCGGTCTATCCGAGCCTCTGCCGGGTGGATCCGTGCCACTGCGCGGCTCCTCTGCTCGAATCCTGACCGCCAGCACAGGCGCAGCACGTCCCCGCCTACGTGAGCACCGAGCTCCTGCAGGCCCGGCTGCTGCTCCAGGCAGGGGCCGGGCATCGGGAGACTCAGCGCCGAGGGGTGGAAGGGGCACAAGCTCCTTCCCCCGGAGCAGCGGGGCCGCTGCCGCGTTGTGCCGCAGCTGCTCCCCTCGGCGGCCNGCGGCCCCGCCGCCCGCCCTCACCTGCGCGGGCTTGCCAGTGGCCTTGGCCAGCTGCTGGGTGAGGTCGCCCAGCAGGCTGTCGGGCACGGCGTCCTTGCAGACATTGGTGTAGATGGCGAACATGGGCATGGTGGCGGCGGCGGGGACGGCGGGGCCGGCGATGAGACCGTAAACCAGCGGATGAACCAGCACAGTGGAACGGGCAGGCGTCGGCGGCGTTTTTAGAGCGCGGGGCCGCACAGGACGTAAAGTGGCCCCGCCCAGCAGGGAGGGGAGGGAGCGGGGCGGGGACACAGGCGCGCACTAGTTCCGCGGTCTGCAGCTTCTTCTGCGGCGTGCTCCCCCCTGCCCGCAGCGGGCTCTCGGTTAGAGGTTTCCCCCAGTCCGTTATTCCTTGGCTTTGATGCTGCTCCTGAACATTTTTTGAGGGTTTGTTGCAGGCTCCTTCCTGGAGTGGAGTTCGGGCGGGCTGGGGAGCTCATCATAACCTGGTATCAGTGCTTGTGATATTACCATTGTAGCACTCCCACTGGCTTCTATAGGATCAGGGCCAGAGAGGGCTATAAGCCTTAGCTTGGGAGTTGCAGAAAGGGATCCTGGCCCTGGCTCCGGGAATTTTTCCTTTTGCAAAATATAGCAACATTTGTACGGGTTTTGCTTTAACTGTGTGCACAGCTTTAGCTTGGTGTAAGCAGAAACGCCTGCCTTGCTGGCATATTCGTTCTCTTATGTATTTCAGTCAAATTAAAAATGACCTATTGCTCCTCAGCATCCCCGTTTTCACATAACATTTTTCTACTGGAAAAAGGCAGAAGTGATTTTTGTCTTGCTTAGGAATGAACTGGTGCGTGCCTTTTCGGAGGTTCGAGGCAGCAAAGCCGAGCCGTATGCTGGGCTGTGTGATGTGATGCACGTAGACTGCCAGGGCACAGCTCCCCACCCTGACTCTTGCCTGCCCCGACAGCGGCAGCGCTGCTCTGCTGCACGAAATGACTCACAGGAAGGCTAAAGAGGATCAGGCCCGGAGCCCTCTCCACCCAGACATTTCACACACAGGAATCATGCACCGCTGCTGCTAGAGAACTTGACCATAAGTACATGTTACACATGTGAGCACACACAGCCCTGGATGAGGAGTAAGGGATAGTGTTACATGGGAATGCTTTGGAGTGACACAGGTTACAATGCTGAGAACTGGAGCACTTCCTTTTATAGTGATTAACGGTGCTTAAGAACAGCGACTAAGAACTGATTAAGTTTCCTCCCTTTGATATCCACAGCTCCCTGCTGTTGCATAGTCCCACTTACTCTTCTCATCTGCTTGTCTCCCAGATTTGTTGCATGGAGGTGGTGTGGGAATTTTACCTCTGCAGGCAGAAAATCTTGAGAGAAATGTCACCACTGGTGTACTTGCTCTGTGGCCTGCCACACAATGGAGAAAATTTCATTCTCTTTTGTCTCCCTAACTAATAAAGAAGCTTTCACCAAAGCAGCTTCCATTTGTTATCCCAACAAATCATTTTTGTAGGTTGAGGTGCAGGTCTGTATTTAAAGTCTGTGGCTGCAAAGCAAAACAGTGGTAGCAACAAAATACAATGTTAACAATAGAGTTCAGAACAGGGGTGTGATAAGGTTTGCTCTTCCAGAAGAAAGTCACAATACACTTAACTATAGAGTTTCAGGAAACATCTCTACTCAGTCTTTTATTTTCCTTTGGAAGCAAATGATCTTATCTGACCAAGAGCTTAAATAATAAATATTTGTATGCAAATCTTCCTTTCATAATTAATTCACCATTTCAGTCCCTAGGAATGGCTTCCTCTGGCTTGCTGTGCCTCTGCCTCATTCTGAGCTGTGCTCTAATCTTCACTGTCACTACAAATTGCTCAATGGATGAAGAGGGGAGGGCACAACAGTGAACAGTGGTTTTTTCCACTCACTCCCTCTGCTCATGATGAGCCCTGAGACACAGCACACATTTTCCTGCTAATCAGCTAGATATCCCTGTAGTGTTAAGCCTAAAGAGGACCTGGGCTGCAATCCACCCCTTTTAAATAAGAGGTAATAATGTCTTTTCTTCTTTGAGGTGGAGGTCCGTATGCAACATTTATAGCCACATCTATTGACTTAAATATATCTTGAAACCAGGTCAAGATAGTTCTCTTGCAATTTGGCTCTTGAGCATGGACAGGGCAATGGCAAATGGAGTGTTCATCTTCATATGGGACTAAACCTTTTTTGAAAGAAAAACTTCTGTTAGGAGTATTTTGAGAAGGCACCCCTCCATCTCAACTGCAGATCTTCCCAGCGTAACAAGAAGGTCTCAGTCATAAGGTTTCTACTGCATTTTTATTTTTATTTAAGCAGCAGGCAAGATGTTAAACAGCAATGGGTAGCAGCAACTAAGGTACCAATGCCTTTTGCATTTGGCAGATACCAGAATGTGACTAGAACTGCTGTTCTGAAACCACAGTGAGGGTTTGGGAATAAGCTGTTACCCCCGCAGGGCACCTCAAGCAAAGGTGGTGTAATTCCAGCCTACATTGACAGGACTGATGTCAAAGAAGCTCATGTAGATCCTGGAAGGGAAGACAAACACTGTTAGCTGCTGAGAGCACAGTGCTGCAGGCTGGTCAGGGTGCTCCTGCAACAGGACACAGCCACACTGCAGACTCCCCTAGGGCTTTACACTTCTCAAGCCTTACCCTCCCTTCCTCCAGCCCCTTTTAATGCCTCGCCTACTTGCACTCTGGAGTTCCTAGTGTTTTTTTGCTTCTTGGTTTAGGAAGCTGTCAGGATACTATATTTTTTTTACAGTCGTTTCTGGAGCAGACTGACATACCCTCAGGGAAAGGATTAGAAAGGCTTTTATGTAAGTGGAAGCTCTTGGAATACACCTCCACTTGTACCCCACAGGCAGTAGGGAAGTGTTGGTACATGTGGCTTGAATTATCAATATAATAACATTGAGTTATTGTGTCTGTACCTGGTCTTTTGCACGTGATATCTCTGGCACATACAGTGCCTGAACCTACATTGTTTTAACCAAGGAATTCTGCATCTTCTGGGCATCAGCATTGCAGCTCATGCAATTGCTCCTTTCTCCTTTTTAGCTGGGGAGTTGCTCAATTGACTCGGCATTTAGCCTCTTTAATCAGCACATTAATAGAGAACACCAAAGGACCAGCCTGGGATGAATAGTTTTAACAATCTGTGGAAAGTCGTGTCAGGCAAATTGCTGTATGAGCTCACCTGTCAGATGGTATTTTCAGCTGTTAGTTCAGCAGGTCACAAAGCAATTTGGAGTAGACCTTGTTCTCCTGCTCCCCTATCTTTCCAATGCTGTAGAGACAGCACAAAGCACAAGGGTCTGTGGAGCCACCGAAGGACATCACCTGATCAGGAGAGATCTGTATTGCGACGTACTGCTGGAAGAAGAAAATGAATGTTATTTTCTTTGCCACATTAAGAAAAGTTTTGCAAATCCAGGAAGGTATTTATGTACCTAAACTGCAGTGAAAATAAGTGCATGTTTTTCCTATGCAAGTCTTTCATTTGTTGACATCTTACTGTCTAGATTTGCATTCTACTCCAAGATGTTTACTGCTGCATCAAAGGCCAGTACAAAGACTGCATAGTGCTTTGGCTTCCTGGTCCAGGTGCTCCAGGAGCTCGGTGACCTAGAATATCTCCAGCACCTCCTCCAAGCCATCAAGCTCTCCCTGCCTGTGTGGAAGGTCAGGGGTGAGTGGGATGTGCAATTGCATTGCTGCCACATTGCATTCCAGAGAGATTTTGCACCTCACTGGCTCCTGCTGCAGTCTTCCCTGCTGAGGTAAACGTAAACTGACACAACAGAGGTCTAAATCAACATCCCCATCATTAAACAAAATACAGTCTAATCCTACTTTTGTTCGTGATATCAGGAAAAATAGAAGAAAGTATCTATGTTAATATTAACGGCTAGCCTGCAATTTTCCCTGCTGCTAATACATAATGTCAGATCCACACACTGGGGAATCTAGGGATCAGTTCCTTTGGCATTCATCTGGCTTCTGTGCTGTTCTTACCCACGTTTATTAGTAGCGCATCGTTGGAACTCAGCAGCAACCAACCCTCTGGGTAAAACAGGCTAGCCTGAGTACCAGGAGTTGTCTGGGTAATTAGTCTTGGCCAACATTTTCAGTTTGTTTGGGTGTAGGGTGCATCAGACCACAGCAGTACAGGATAAGCCAAGGAGATCCTGCTGAGGTCCCACTTGCTTAGCCCTGTTCTCCCTGTCTGGACACCATGTGCTCTTGACTTTATGCCAAATGTAGGTACATCCATGCCTTTAACATCTACTCAGGAAGCAGGTTATCACTATTAAAAGAAAAATCAGGTTGAAGAATTAATCAGCATTATTTTCTTTTCAGAGCAGTTCGAAAATATTTGAAACAGTGCTTCCAGTAGGAAAAACCCCTATTTGATTGAAAATCAGTATTTTTCCCAAATGGTACAGCTTCCTGTGAGAGGAAAACTGCATTCCAGCCAACCTTAATCCTTTCCTTCTTTCTGTGTTATAACTAAGAGACTCTCCCTTTCCTATTGCCTTCTTTGTCACGAAGAGCTTGTGTGTCCTCTTCAGAAAAATCTCTTTGTAATTCCCTGTATATTTCTAAGTTCCATTGCATATCCCTTCCACACAGCTGCACAAACCTGTTCCAGCTGCATCCCAGCCCTGGCCTCTAGCTTTATATTCAGAAGCTGTTATGCAAGAACCACCAGCTGACACACCCCCTGCCCCCCGCGCAACCCCCCCCCCAATAGCAAGTACTTGTTTGCTAGACTGATAAAATTGTTGGCTTTTTTAAAAGATGGATAAAACAGATTAGTTTTACATAAGAATTTAATGTGTTCAGATGTCCCAGTACATAGAGAAAGGTTTGCTGGGGAGCCCTCAGAGTCCTTTCTGCAGGCACCAAAACTTCATTCTTTCTGCAGTTTCAAAGAATCACTCCCAAAGCAAAATAAATATTTTCTGAAAATGGGCCAGTGAATATGCAGAAAGAGTGCTTAACCAAGCTGCTACAGATCTGTAGCCAGCTCACTAAAGTTACTGCTGGTTTAGCAACTGAGGTATAGCTCATGTTACAAAGTTTACAGCTCTGTAGAGAAATTTTCTTTTGGTTTTTCATATTCAACAATCTTCAACTGATACAGTGACTAGTGACCAGTCAGTACTAAGGAAATAATAACCTTACAAATCCTTATAAAACCCTTAATACCAGTATTTCAGTACTTTACCTCAGTAGCATACTGCTGTGTGTTTTGGCAGGTAAACCCCCTCCAGTTTGGTAGTGAAACCAGCAGACAGCTTTTACCTTGTTATTTTGACTACAAATAGCATGATGCCACATAGATATTTTTGCCAGCTGTCCAAGCAAGCTGAATAAATAATTTTTTTACTTCAGCTGTAACCACTAGGCTACAGGCAATCTGGTGGCAGATAACAGGAACTTATTCAACAGAACTCAGTGAGGCAGTTGAGGGTGAAGTTTGCTTTTCAGATTCTTGAGAGGTATTCACAGAGGTACCTGTGGACACATACCCACATACATCCAGTATCTTCACTTACATAGATAACTACATGGAATATCATCCTACACAAAGCTAGTTTGAATACTTCAGTGTTTTGAGACCTCAAAAAAAACTAAGTTACAGCAAACACGTGTTTGATATTCTCCCAGAGAGAAGACTGCAAATACTGGTGAGACATTAGGTATATTAGTTTATCAAGGCTATCACTCAGAAACAGCTCTTTGCATAGGCAGATCTGATTAAAGAAGGAAAACATTTCAGCAAATGGACTTACCTGTGATGGTTTGCCCAATGTTTTTGCTAATTGTTGGGTGAGCTCCCCTGCAAAAGGTTCTGGAACTTTATCCTTGCTTATATTTGTGTTAACAATGAATTTAGGCATCTTTGGATCACAAGCAGGTTTTTTTCAGCTCACCCTATTCACAGTTTTCTTTCTAACTCTCCACAAGCTGGCTCAGCCCACTGTGCTAGTAAGCACCTCAGGAGCCTTTAAATAGTCAGCGATACCTTTGGCAGGTGCATTGAGAGGGGTGGGAGTGTCTCAGGAGAGGTGAGGCTGAATGTGCCATCTGCAGACTGCTAACACAGACAGCCAATGTACTGTCCTGGGAGGGAGCCTGGCTTTTGCACTCTGGAAACCAACGCATCCAAAATGACACTTCATCTTTGGATACAGCCCGAAACCAGTGAAAAAGCAAGTGTTTCAGAGACTGAGTGTAGGTTGTAATGCACCTCTTTCTCAAGCCTAGTGATTATTTTTAAAAATTGGATGGATGATTCAATTGTGAGGTCTGAAACTCTTTCTGCGGAATAGAGCATGACACGAAAACCCCAGTGACACATGTTGTGCAGACCTTTCCGGAACCATGACTAAGTCATGACAAAGATGCCTTAAAATCATTGATTTTCCACTGTGGTGAGCACTGGATGCTGCATGGTCAGAGAAGGCTTGTTTTCAACTTGCTCCTTTGTTGTGCAAATAGTTCCATAACGGTCATAACTCCTGAGAGATAGGAAATCCACAGGCTTCCTGACATGAGCTGCTTTTATCCAGAGTGGAGGGAGTGTGTGGCAGAGCTGGGATCAGTTCTCACTGCTGCCTACAAGAGCCTTACATGAGAGAAGTGATTTAGAGGGATCATATGGCATTTGGTAGGATGTGTTCACAGTGAGATGTGGGGAAAGCAGTTTGAAAATGATGATGGGGATAAAATAAATGGTTTGATGATCTCCCCATGTTAAAAGTGATGGGTGTCTTTATGCCTAGTAGTTTCTGAGTAAAAAGCTTTTCTACTCACTCCATTTTCCCCAGGCAGCAGAAAAGAGGGAGAGCTTTCTATAGCTTGCACTAAATGCTTGAATTAAACAGTGTAATTGAAGGAAATACTTTTAAATGGTGAAAACTTCAGTATGAACTTGCTGAAGCTGATTGTGTTCAAGGTCAGGTTGACTGGGCCCTGAGCAGCCTGACCTAATGGGTGGCATCCTTGCCCATGGCAGGGGGTTGGAACCACATGACCTTTAAGGTCCCTTCCAACCCAATCCATTCTTCGATTGTGTGGTGTATGTTGATTTTAAGTCAGTTCCTTTACTGTAGCACCCTTGCTGTAAAAAGTCAGCAAATAAAACGTCAGGAGATGAAATTAGAGCATCAGTGTTTGTTTACAGCCATTTGTGGATTGTGATACCTGTATGCATTCTGAAAATAATGAAAACCCTAAAAAAACCCAGAAATAAAATCTGGTTTACAAAAAGCCTTTTTGGGGTATGTTTCCTAAGCCAAAGCAATTAAAACAAACCCACGTGACACCTCCATCTGTAAAGAGAGAGACTGCAGTTTGTAATATTGATTCATTTTTTCTTCAGTGGTTAGAGGAAAGCAGGTGGCATGATCCAAAGTGTTTAGTTACAAATCATACTATACTTGTTATTGGTCACTAGGAAAAACTTAGACTATATCCAATCAACTTTACAACCTATTTTTACTTCTTGGTACAATAATCAGTCGTTTTTCCCAGCTTGCTTACATAACAAGAAAAACATTTCCAAAACAAACTCCTTCTTCTGTGAAAACATCTGATGTAATTCCCAGAACCCAAGGCACTAGGTAGGAAATCATTTCCTTAGACATCAGAGATGCTCTTGAGAGTCTGTTTTATTTTATAGCAGCCATTTTACTTCTTTTGCATGCAAGAATATCTCAGTTTGGCAGGTGCTTCTCCCTGCCTGGAGTTACTAGGATGTTCTCCACTGAGATTTCCATTACATTCCCAGGATTTTTGCACAGCAAATTTTGCTTTCAATATTTTTTCTCTGTTATCATGCTGAAACCTATTTTCTGAATTTGAGGTTCTAAGTGTTTAGTCTGTATCTGCTTGAGTGACCCTAAACCATATATTTAGCTTTTCCTCTGCGTGCCTTCCAGCCAAATATTTTAGACCTCTGTGTTTCCCCAGCCTCATGACTGATGGTCATTGAGCCTTCTTAATCCTCCTTTACCTTGGTGCATCTTCTTAAATTATTTTACTTCATCTTTTGTATTTCTGATACTCTTCTCTGAGCTGTTTGCTAGCAAGTTCCTGCTTATGAGGTACTTAGTGTTACTCTAGCATAATGAGTTTCATATCTATCTTAAAAAAGAAAAAATAAATGAGACAGAAGAGCTTGCAGTCTGTTTTTAATGTTTCCATATTACTTCTATTGCAACATTGTTTCCTGTCTTTTCTAAGAGATGCAAATTTCTTCTCTGAACATTTAGAGCTTGGTGCAAGACACCTGTTCCTTAGGAAAGTTATTTTCAGTGACAGAGGTTTCTTTTTTTCCAAAGTTCAGCTTGTTGAATTCTGCTTTTATTTCCATGATTGACTTTCCCTTGGTCTCAGGAAGATACAGGTAGATGAAAATTGCTGATAAAGCAAGGATTCCCAAAAAGATAAGGAAGCAGAAGGGTCCAAGGTTATCCTGCAAGCAGAAATGCGAGACAATGTAAGGAAAATAAGAAACTCATTTATATTTGCCTGCCTCTTGGTGAAGCCTGCATCTAAAAAGTTCAAATTCAAAGGTGTGCTCAATACACAATCCAGGACAGGTATCAAACCAGGAGTTTCCACTGGCCATGTTTGACCTGAGTCCAATTGCTGCTCCTCTGACAGGCCTGGGGAATTTCTGAGTGGGTATCTGGACAGAGATTCAAGATTTGCATGGCATCGCAATTTATTGCTATTATTTTGTCCCCAGTCAGCATGCAGAGATAGATTAGCCTGGAAAGTGGGATCCTGTTAAAGTCACTTACAACAATTACTGGAAAAATCATCCCAAGTACGAACAGTCCCATCCAGTTGATGCAGCCAACAATCAGAAAGGCTGATGGTCTGTATGACTGGCTGAAGATTTCAACCATCACAGATATAGTGGCTCCAGCTGAAAAAGTAAAGCCAAACACACACCAGGTTTATTTGTTTCCTTGCTTCTGCTGAAGTTCCTCCCAAAGGCAGTGGCAGAGATGACAAACAGGCATCACTGTGGTGATGGTAGCCTGTTGGTGGCCTGTTGGTAGGTGGCCTCTGCTATGAGGGTGAAAGACCTTGATTCCAGAAATGGAATACAGCAGTTAATTTAGGTTCCTCTTGTATGTACTGGACTCCTTTTTCTGGTATTAGTGGATCTGTGCCATTCTGTTGGTAGTTGTTATTGGTGCAGTGGTTTATAAAACCAGCTTCCCTTTTGGCTCCTGTGGCCATTTTCACCTGGAACATGTTGATAGGCATAAGCTTAACTTGTTAAGTTATTGAAGATGATTACTATAATAATCATCTGGCAATGCCCAAAATCCTGGTTTTAGATGAGTAATTTAAAAATGGTTTTGAAATTTCTATCTCACACCCTCTGGAGAAGATGATACTGTGTTTTAAATTATTTAGATCATGTGATCAGCAATAAAATTTGAGGTGTCTGTATCCTTTTACTGTCTCCCACTTGTACGTGTCTGCCCTTCCCTCTTTAATTTTCAGGACTCTTTTCTATTCTTCCTGTGAGTTGTGTTGCCAACCAACACAATACAAAATTTCCTCCCAGCATAACCCCTGATGTACTCACATGGTCCAATTCCATAGAAGACAACGAACAGAAAGATCAAGATAACGCTGAAATAATGCATCCAGAAATACTGATGCTAGAAGTGAGAAACCAGTGATATTGAAAACCATTAGATACCCAACAGAATAGCAGAGCTCTGTATTTTCTGCCACTGGCTCAAGTTTTCATACATATCCTGCAAGTTAAGACCAGAAAGGTGGGCTGGTGCTGAGGAAGTGGCCAGAAGGCTGCTGGCTCTTACCTGCAGTGACAGGCTCATGGTAAGCAGCGCTAGCACAGAGCACATCAGCATGTATCCTCCCCATAGCAGCACCTTCCGCCCAAAGCGATCTATGAGGGTGCTCTGAAAAGCAGAAAATATGGATCATAAACCCCAGTTCTCAAAGGAAATAATTCCTTCTTCCTCTATGTGTTCTTTGAAGAAGACTTGTCTAAATAATAGCCATAAATTAATGTCATTTGAGAGTCTCTTATTTCCTAATGAATTTGATTAGTTTCTTCGAAACTAATTCCTTACTAATTAAGCTGTGTTTATTAGTCAATACTAAGCTGTTATTAGACAGTTCCCTCCCTTGCATGCTGGCATGTATCAAATTGTGCACACATACATATACAGATCTTATCCAAAACATGAGAAAATTATTATTTTGCAGAAAAAAAGTGAGTCTGAAAACATACACTCATGCAAATAATTTGGAAAAAAATTTTCTTTTTATCCTGCATGTGGTTTTGCAGAAGCAGTAAGATGTGGCTTTGGTTATGCAAAATTTCCCTGAGCCTGATTATAAGAAAGGAAAAACACAGTTGTCGATCACATTAAATTTTTCCTTCAAACACAAATCTGAAAAGACTTACACACAATATAGAAGATAAGCACTCACACAACCCAACTCCCAGGGACACATATGGGATAAGGTATTCTTCAAACTTGGCTGTGTGGAATACTTCAAAAGAATAGAAGTATATCTGAAAAATGCAAAGAGGAAATGCACCTGTGAAAAAGGTTTCTGCGTTGAGATACAGTTCTAAGAGTTCTAAGCTAGTTTAATAACATTGAGGGGTTTGTAATGCTGCCTAGCATTGTCTCCTGTTCTGGGTATAAAGCGAGCACTCAACTGCATTGATTCCACAGAGCTGCAGTGTGGTCATGACAGTCATCAAAATATAAAGTTGCCAGCGCAAAGATTGTTCCTTTATTACTTCAAGGACACGCAAGGTTTTCGTGCTCGCCATTGCACCCTTCTCCTTCATAATGTCATCAATTTCTGCTTGGTGGTCTCCTTCCCCCCAGAGCTTCCTGACGGCTGTAGGGGAGAAAGAGGGAAGTGGATTATTCTACCAGGATAGCTCCGACAGGAGTGGTTGCATTAAAATCTTTAGTCTGCCTGTCCAGACTAATTGGTGTAGGTGGTGATGCTGGTGCTGGTGCTGCCTTCTGGTTACTGCAGGAGCAGTGGGCAATTGGAAGGATTTTGTCTCTCTGGTTGTCAGTATAGCACAGCTTTCTAATGTGGAGTTTACTTAACTTAATAAATAAAGTAAACATTTAAGTACATTTTATTTAATAATACAAAAAAAAAAAAAAAAAGCTGCCTGAACAATTTCCTTTAAAGAAATAAAGCGCTAGCCACCAAGGTAGGAAATGTTAGATACACATCTGTGTTTCTTTTCTTCATGGACTAAATGAGGCTGAGTGAGGCCCAGGTTAATACAGACATATTGTCATAGGTGCCTCAACTGCTGTATGTGAAACTGCCTCTGCCCCATGGTACTGCACTGTGCAGTACAGCTCTGCCCTGCCTCTTGTCTTCTGCAGAGGCTGTAACAGAGCAGATGAAGTGAAGTAAGTGAGGAAAGCAGACACTCTACCTTTCCTGCAGGCTTCCTCATTACCCTTCTGTATCAGGAGGTAGGATGGTGAATCAGGGAAAAATGGGAGGGTAACCAGTTGAACCAATGCTGAAAGTCCACTAGATGCTAACAACCATGGCCACAAAGCTTCGCTTCCTAAAATCTCCCTGGAAAGTGTATGTGAAACAAAATTATGCTGAAATAATAGAATGAATGTTTGGGAAGTTTTTCTGAGTGGTAAGATTGCTCAGATTCCATTCAAGGGTGCACTGGAGCTAACCCCTGAGTTTTAATTTGGCAAATTTCACAAATTTGGTTATTTTTATTTCTGAAAATTTATTTTAAAGGAATTCTTTGATATTTTGAAAATCTTTCTGAATATCATTGGAACCCAGTATGATGTCTAGAGAGCTGATGAGATTCATTTGACTACTGGTTGGACACAAGACCAAAATATCTTGCTAAGATTTTTCATGTAAATACAGTGAATTTTGAAGGGGAAGTTTCCTAGTAGAAGGAGTGTGGAAATAAGAAATCAGATTATGAGAAAATATTTTTCTGCCTTCTATATTTAAAACTATGTTTCCCTCAAATATAATCAATATTTTTCTTCTGCCATAAGATAAGGCATGTTTTGGGGAGGATGAGAGTGTTTCTCAGTCACTGACTAGGTGAGAGGGTGAAGTTGTAGAAACATTTCTACTTTTAGTGTAACATGATAGAAAGATTGGAGAATTTACCGTAGTCCAACAACCTGTCCTGTGAGTTTTCCCAGGGTCAGAAAGACAGCAACAGTGGAGTTGGTAAACCCACGCAACTTCTTGGGTGAAATCTCTCCTACATACTGAGGATGTATATTGAGAGAAAAACCTTGAACACAGAAGAGGATAAATGACAGCTGAAATATTTAGAAAAGCTTGACTTTTTGACCATCCTCTCATACTGTTTCCATTCACTCTGGTATTTAGATTACAGTTTTTTGCAAAAGAGATGATATTTTTCACTCTTATTGAGTGCCAGATGTGTTTGGTTTAAAAATCATTTCTGAAGGATGCCTGTAGAAACAACTCTGGGATGGGAAGTCAGGGGCCTGCAGGCCTTGCAGGCCATAGGGGCAAGAGGACATACCTGAACCAATGCCATAGAGAAAGCGCCCGACCAGAATCATCTCAAAGGATTTGGCTGTTCTACTGAGGGCCATGAAAAGTGCAGCTACCAACATGATCAGGTTGGTGAACATTTGACACTTTTTCCTGAAAAAAAAAAAAAGACCTTGAGAATTTAGTGTGAAATGAGAACCTCTTGTACTCTTTTGACTACTCTTGCTGTGACAGGAAGCATGGTATAGCCATCCCTACTGTTTTGAGGAATGGCTGAAATAATTTTGACTTTGGATAAAATGGTTCTTTAAAATTCTAGGATCCTTTAGATTTGAATTAATATATTTTTTTTAGGTTAGAATTTAAACAGTTGGAACCCTTTGTCAGAATTTTTACAGTATGAGTGGGGAAAAAGATTGAAGAACTGCCCAAGTTTGTCACCAAGATTTTTAAATGGCTATAAGTCCTCATAAAATGTCGGGTTGTTCCCCAGAAATAGTCTGAGTTCACAGGTCCCATTCTAGAATGGCTCATACTAAAGACACTCTAGGCTAAATGGTGATCTGAGATGACAGACAGAGATTTTAGAGGCATATTTTATTTCAAAAGTCACTCTGTGGGAATTGTGGGCTGGTGTGTTCACCACCCTGGCATCTCAGGCTCAAAGTCTTTTGCACTCAGATGTTTTGCTGTGACAAGAGTTAGACAAGAGCCCTCTTGCACACATTAAGGATTCACAGAGACTGCGTTTAGGCTGTGATTCAGCAATTAGGCTACCATGTGTTAAATAACCCATGGGAGAAGTGCATGATCTTGTTTCCAGTCTTGGGAGACTCTCTGCATGTGGGATGAGGCAGTGTCCCACAAGAAATTTCTTGGGGGCACTTACCTGTTAGGAAAGAACAAAATTGCAGGCAGGCTAAGATGATTTGTTGAGACCCAAATGAGGGGCCTCTGGATCAGTGTGTTGTGGAGCAGATCTTTAAGTGGGTCACACCAAGAAGATATGTTTGCCAATTTCTCTGCAAATGAAATCAGTGGTGTTACACACAAGGCACCGAGAACAGACCAGACTGGTGAGGAATCCTTCCTTCATCCAGTGGGAAAGATAGTTTGAAACTGACTTTCAGTAAAATGGATTTCCAAGAACAGAGAAGTCTCTTGGACCTGCTTTTTGGTGCTGATTATAACTTTACAGTGAAGTTACAGGCAATTTATTTTGTTCTCCTCTCTCCCTACTTTCATTAGAGTAGATCTGAATATTTAATTTAATGTCACCACCCCAAAATGAGTGTATTTAAATGGAAATCTGACTCTTTGTCACATAAGGATATTTTCCAGGTGTTTGAGTAACTGTGTATAATGTGTTACAACACAAGACACAGAGCTCCTTTATTGGAGTTTGTAAATCTTGGGAGATCTTTATGAGAGTGATAGGGGGAGTTTGTAAATCTTGGGAGATCTTTATGAGAGTGATAGGGGACCTTGAAGAGAATGTGATCCTATGCCACTACTCCCAGAGGTACTGATCTGGTGATGTGATGATGAGTGCAGCCTTTACAGAACACAGATCGATAGGGAGAGCAGATAAATGGGACATAAGGCTGCTTGGTAAAAGTGAATGTGCTAGAAAACCCAATCAATTGTCTTCAACAGGGCTGCTTAAACCAAAAAGAAGATAATTATTTGTCCACCTTGGTATTTCCCTGTACTTTCTGACTGCTGAGCTGTTACAAGAAGCACTTACTTCCTGTATTTTGTAGTCAGGTAGCCACAGCAGAAGCTTCCCAGGAATCCTCCTATCCCATAAACAGACACAATGAAGGACCACAATAGCATGATTGTGTCGGGATGGAGGGGAGAGCCATATCGATCTATCCAGGTTTCATTAATAAACTTCCTGATGTGCTGAAAAGTAAAACAAGATTTGGCTGGATAATGGGTATAAGATCTCTTCATGTTTGGCTGTTGTATTTCAGATCAAGCCTGTGGTTCTAATATTAGATTTATTTTGAGACTTTTTTAGTAAAACAAGTTTATTGAGATCACATTGCAAAATCTTCAAGCCTGTATCATCAGAAAGCTTCCTGGCGAGCATGCTAAGAGCTCATTTTGTGCCCTCCTTTGGATGCTTGTACACACAAGCATGGTAAGAGCTTATTCAAGACAGAAAATGCTATCCAGTTCTTTAAAGGAGAAGTTCTCTGCACATATGATGTTACTGTTAGCCAAAGAAAAGGCCAAGATATATCAGCTGAATGCTCAGTAAATTTCAGACTAATGGGAGAATGGAGGTCTCTGGCTCTCACTTTTGTGTTTTCAGCATCAAGGAGATGGCTAATTGTTGCATGGAGGCCTTGTTGCCTTTGTAAAATCATGGCTCAGGCCTGTTACTTTGGCTAAGTAGAAAAAGACTGTGGAAAAGAAACACAGCTAAATCAGGAGTAGAAAAACATGCTGCGTAACCATCATGTGTACACATCACGGTATATGGTAGTTGGTTAAATTATGTTTGTTATGCTTTAAAACTATGTAAACTAATAACCCACTAACTACTTTAAAAAACCAAGTTACTGCGATAAAAGACTCTCCTTTGCACCTGCCTGAAGATTCTGTATCTCTTTGTATCGCAACAGCTACTTACTGCAGAAGGATAGTTGATGACAGAAATATGGAATCCGTATGGGAAACTACCACCAATTCCCAGCACTAAGATCATTTGAAGTAGTCCCCGGAACTGAACCTGCAAAGCAAAATTAAAATGCTCCATCAGCTTCTCACTACTCTAGTTTTGTGCAAGGCCAGAGACTTTGTAGCCACACTGGCCCTTCCTCTTTGCCCACTTCAGACCCTTTTAAGTTTAAACATTTTTCAAAATCCCTCTAATCTGCTGCCAAAGCATGACCATCAGCCACAGTGCCATAGCAAATGACGTGCTGGTGTAAGGGTGATAATCCATCACTCTGCTTGCAAGAAGGAAAAGCAGTTTAAAAAGATGTTCCCAATAGTACAACTCTCGCTGTATGCCTGCACCATCTGACAGGTTGGCTGGATAAAGGTGTCAGTCCTGGATGCAAGGAAGAGGGAATGTGTTTCCTTCTCTGCAATCCACACTAACCAATGTACACCAAACCATAATATATGATATAATTTCTTCCTTTTCTAAGATTATGGAAACTCTTGATGGATTATATTGATTATCTTTTGATGAAGTGAAGAAAGTAATTTATTTAAAAGTTATGTCATGATTTCTTAGCCTTTTGCTGAACCATTAATATATTAATTATTTTGGGAAGTAATCAGAGTGCTTAATATTTAGTACTGTTTTCAGTAATTTAGAAGACAAAGTAAAGTAGCATAGTCAGTGGTGGAATAACCAGAGCTGTTGTTAGATTTTTATTTTAAATTAATTTAATTTTATATAATTTCATTTCGTTTCATTTCATTTCACTTTATCTTGTTGCATAGAAAAGATGATGCAACATGATCTTCATGGCCCCAAGCCCCACTGCTCTTTGTGATGTTTAAACACAGAAAGAAAAGATGGTCTCTCTAACAAAGGAATTTAAAAACTTTAAAGAACCTGAATTCTACTATTACATTATCCTTGTCTTTTGTAAGTCAGAGGCCTGAGAAGATGTGAGCAGATACTCACCAGGTTGGAGAAGAAGGCAGCCATGTCCTATGGAAGAGCTGGGGCCTGTTGCTCACTGGCTGGTACCTGCCAAAGGAACCAAATGCTTACATTATACAACAGCAGTATCAGTGAACTAGTACTGTGTTACTGAAGTTAAATTTTACTTCAGAGGTTTTTGAGTTAATTACAAATATTTCAGCTGTTGTACAAAGTTGAGGATTGTTGGATTAAATATTTCAACCAATGGTTATGTCTAGCCCGAGTAAACAGGATGGGGTCTCTTGCAGGAAATATGTACACCTCATGAACTCTATCTTCTGCTAGGGGGACGGGGGACTAAGAGAACAATTTTAAACAGGATTCCCATCATCATAACCTGCTCAGTTTTCAGTATAAGTGAGAAACAGAGAGACAAAGTTCTCTGTTGGGAATCTTAGATGGGGCCTGGACAGTGAACTCCAGGACTTTGACATGGAGTAGGGAAGAGCTGTCCTCTCTTCGGGTGACAGCAACTGGAGCACATCGTAAATTAATCATTACTAGAAGGCACGGAACTACTCCATGATTTTGAAGTGGGGTGCAAACCTAACAATTCTACAGTGGCACACCATGCTTGACCACCTAAGTATTTAGTCGATGATTTTGCTTTGCTAGTAGAGAGCAAGATTCATCACGCACAGTTTTGTCTGGCATTTCCACCAGTCAGTATAATTTCTGTGTTTGCAATGAAAAATAAGGTTGTTTTGAAACTGTTTTGCAACCTCCACAACTGGATTGATGTCTGTTTCTTCTGAGAGAAAATTCTTGGGCTTTAACTTTGGTTATTTCACAATTATGAGGGTCTTGAATGTATTCAGTTGGTAAATGGCTTAGTTACCACTTGCCGTTTGCACTCCAGTTAAAGGGGAGGATGAAGAAATCATAAAGGGCTTACTTGATGCAAGCAGGCATATTTAGTAGAAAATATTTCATATGCAAAGCATGTTTCCGGATTCTCTAGCTAGTATTTGAAATGTAGTGTAAGGTACCACCCAGCCATTTCTTCTGCCACTTTCAGCCCTCATCATGAACTTGACTTTTCTGTTGATTTGTGCTGAGAGTTCATGGAGGAATTTTTTTTCAGTTCCGGTTCTCCAGCAGATAAGCTGTTCTTAGAGCACAAATGAGACTGTCCCTTTGATGCTAAGAATTTATTTCCTTTTCTGTAAAATTATGTAAAGTTATACAAAGTTGAAACAACAGGATGAGTGTCTGACAAAGGGACTAAATTCCATGTTAGCTGCTGGTATCTGCCTTGCTCAGATGATAACGGCGGGACACACACGCAGGCAATAAAATGCATATTTCAGCATAGGACACTCCTTTTCAAATGTAGCCTGTTACACATATTTTCTTACGTTTTACTTTACACACTTCTACTTAGCAGGTAACTAATACTTACTTTTACACTTTTTGTTTATACCTCTTGCTCTTGGATTTTAATTCAGGATTTCTACTTTGGGTAGGTTGAATCTTCCTCCCATAACTCCCTTACTGTGAAATGTATTGGCTGATGTCTCTGGAAGAAAATGTGCATGTAGTGTTCCAGAATTACTGTTCCTTTTGTCCCTGTCACGTCCCATGCATAATTGAACCATATCTTTTGCTGTTTCATCCCTTGACCACACTGTCCCCACAGCACAGCTCTTGCTCCACTGAGCACAGGCAGAGCTTGACCTGTGCTCCACATGGCTGTTCCGCTTCATTGGCAGTCATGTTCCATAGGGCATCGCTCGCTTCCTGGGGAGGGTCTTATGGGGAAGGCTTTCCTAAATAACACCTAATGAATAACTGAGATCAGAGAAGTGACTCACTAGAGAGTCTCTCAGCAATGCTACACAATGCCACTCTGCTCTTGTTTCCAAAGATTTCATTTCCATTACAGAATGTACCAGAATGACTGGTAGGGAGGAGAGTATTCTGTTTTGCAAAAATTTGATACTTCTTTTCTATATTGTAGCTGTCTCCATATGACTGGTAGTTTTTAATCCTATTGCATGTATATGGAACACTACAAAATTATTGATTTTCTGACTTTAGGGCACTTCACGTTTCGTAGATGTATAGTTCTATTTATGTAGTTACATTTAGTGACATATCTGAAGTGTCACTCAGTACTAAAGTCAGGAATAATGAAAAACCCCAGTCGTGGGAGGATTTGCACACCAGCTGCCCCCAAGGAGATCATGATGTGGGGAAAGAAATGCTTGTGGAAGCCAGAAGTTCTATTAAAAGGCAATCTGTCATTTTTATTATGGTTACCATTTGCAATTAAAATTAAGTAGCAGTTAAGATGAACAACTTAATTCTTATTTTGAATAACCTTATTTGAGTTGAAGTAAATATGCCAGTCAAAGCAACAGCAGAGCAACCTCTTATTTTACTGTGCAAGTCTAGAGTTTTAAATTGTATTGTGTTCTTCACAGTAAGCCTTAGCTTTTTTTATGCTCCTCCTAATAGTATTGCCTTCCTTCTCCAACCATGTGAACTTCTTGCTAATACAGGGGAAAATGCAGAATATTAGACACCTTCTAAAGAAAAGTCCCATGGGCCTGTATATTTCAAAAAAAGTTTCTGATTAAATCAGTTCCAGTCTGAGGTGGTTCTTCTGGGGTAAACTTGTTCCAGGTAGCGGAAAGTCACAGAAGGAAAGAAGCAGTTCAATTGCTGTGGGATTCACAGCCCTTCAGATTAATGTGGGAATTCTGCTCCTGGAGAAGGAGCTACAGACTTGAGATGACAGCAGTGATGGGCAGGATAGCACAGAGTATCCAAAATGACTGTATGTGCTTGGAGTTTATGGTGACTGGATTCTACCCACCAGTCCTTCAGCTCTATTGCTGCTGAAAGGCAATCTCAAATGGTTGAAGTCTGTCAGACTAGATACCACACAAGGACAACATGGCAGTGTGCATGGGAACCTGGCAAGGTTTGGTTATTCAGTTGAATCTAGAGAAACAAAGAATTAATCTCTTATTCTACTAATTTTTTTCTTTAATCTGTTGTGGATTGAACACTAGCCAGAGATAGCAAGCCAAGAACTTCACTGTTCTCATTTCATTGCTGTAAAAACATACTCAGAAATCATAGAGAGAGAGAATCACAGATCTTTCCTTTCTCTGTGGTCAGCAGAGTATTTATAAATTCTACATGTAGTTTCAGTGTGTATTAGTTGCTCTGTTAAGTAGAGATTTACACATCAGCACATTAAGCCAAAATGCTTATGATTCACATGAGTCTATCCTGTTAATATCAGCCCTTATCCTTTTCAGAGCTGCCCAGAGTGGAGTGCTTGAGAAAGAAGCTGGTTTGGCAAAATGAGAACCTTGTAAGCAACAGATTGGAAAGCTGACAGTCCATTTGGAGCAACTTGTTAGTCAGAAAATGGCAAATGTCTTTTTTTTTCTACTTTTTTACAAAAACTTGATTCCCCCTTATGGCTGGTCAAAGCCTGGTGCAGAAGGTATAATCCTCTGTGACATGATTTGGAGTTGCTGGAATATGCTTGTTTTTAAAGTTTAACTTATTGAATTCTTCTGTGATTTCCGTGATTGATTTCCCTTTTGTTTCTGGAAGGAACAGGTGGATAATTATCCCTGAAGTGAAAAGTACCATCATAAAGATGAGGAAGCAGAAGTGCTTGAGACTTTCCTGTGGGGAAAAGTGAGAAAGAGAGCAAGATGAGCATATCTTTGCTTTAGTCACTTTCTTGGTGCATTTTTTGTATTTGGGTCCCAAAATATTTTGAATCTGATAACGAAGTCTTTCCACTGTGACCTTTGACAAATATTTCAGTCTGAATAAGTATCTTGGGCAAATCAGGGCCCTTCAGTTGCAAAAGTGGACTTGGGAGAGCAGGTGCCAAGAGCACTCTAGACTGACACAGCACTGTCACCTCTGCTGCTCATCCTCCCGCTCCCATGGCTGGCTGGAGCTGAGTGTCCTGGGAGTGTCCCAGGCAGAGGCACTCACCACAATGAATGGGAAGGTTGTGCCAATCACAAAGACTCCCAGCCAGTTGAGGACTGCACTGATCACAAAGGCAGGAGGTCTGCAGGAGAGCTTGAAAATTTCAACCCTGGTGGAAACCGTGGCACCACCTGAAAGGAAAGAAGAATAAGAATTGTTTCTTGTTGATGTGTTTGATTCAACATTTGGATTGAGTGTTACTCTTACACAGTCAGCAAGTAGATGCTACTATCATGGACTGGCATGAGAATTGTGTAGCGACATTGAGCATGTTGCTCTTTTTTTATAAAAGGAAATGTTTGTGGCATCTAATAAACTGCTAGACATTATTTAAGTGGTAAAATAATCAAATAATTTTTTTAGGGAGATCCAAGAATTAAGCAGTTGACACTTGAGAAAGCCTGACATCTTCTCATGAAATAAGATGTGTCAGGGTCTGCCAAAAAGAATTGCCAGTGTGATTCTTCTAGATCACCAATGAGTGATCTTCCCAGATTTACTTCTTGGGCATTTCGGTTACGTTTTGAAGTCACAGGACTTCAACTGGTTTGAGTTAGGAAAATAATTCAATCCTGCCATATGAGAAGGCAAGTATTTTAAAATTTATTAGCCTTTATGAAATAGAATTTAATGAGTAGCAGGCAATAAATGCTAGGAAAAAACTTACTCCAAATAGGCCTTCTGCACTGCTTATGTGGGATAAGATACAACATTACACAACACTGAATTTAAAAGAATTCTTGCTTTTTTTGTTCCTCTTTTTATCCCCCTTAGCATTTAAAAAAAATCTTTTATCATCTGCTTTTGCTCTATTTTTGCTGTATTTTTCCAGTGTGTTGCTTTCCTCTTGTTAGCAAAACCCAGAACTGATGGTATTGAATGTTATGTCCCATGAATAATTGGACCCACAACGTTTAAATGACTACAAGGTTATGTTAAAAGAATTTACTTATGCTAGATATTATGCAATATAGTGTGGTATTTTCCTAACCCTATTAATAAGCTCACATGACTCAATTCCTCTATTTCCTTTGATTGAGAACTTACCTGGCCCAACAGCAAAGACAAATGTAAACAGGATAATGAGAGCAAGGCTGCAGTATGGCATCCAGAAGTACCAGTCCTGGGGAGAAAAAAGCCCATAACAAACTTCTGGTTGAAAACTCTTAATAGCCCTAGGTGAGGAGTGCTCCTTTTCCAGCACTGTCACCTGAGGAAAGAAATATTCAGTGTGTGGGAACTGAGAGATGTGAGCGCTTCACTCTATGGATGGAGCAGTTGAAGTCTTTGTTAGGTGAGCAGAGATGCAGGTCTGCCAGTACAGAGCAGCTGCAAATCTAGGAAGGCTTCAATTAAATGAAGTCTGAAGAGTATTTTTGCATCCTATCCTTTCTTTTTGACCTCATAGTGCTTCCTCCAATTCTTAGAGATATGAGAAAGACAAATCACATCGTTCTTCACTTTTGTTAAGTTATAGATTTAATACCTTGTACTCAAAAAGAGTTTTTCTAGATTTTAGTCAAGAAGAAATGAGACTCGATGCTCTAGGAAAAAAAGATTTCTCTCTTCTATGTTTGAGAGCCTTCATGAATGTAACAAAACCAGAAGTCTGCTGCCACCTTGCTTCCAGGCTAATTTTACAGTGTATCCATAGAGTAGCTCCGGGTGAGTACTGGTATCCCAGGTAGGTGATTTGCTTCTGGACAAGCTACAGCAATGAGACAGAGGTATCACTGCTTGAGAGGTGAACTGGTCTCCAGTCTGGGAACAGATAGTGCTTTCCCACAACTCCGTGCAGCAAAATTCAATTTCAAATTAACTGACGCAAAAGGTCTGGGGTTTTGTTGTTACTTGTTAAAAACAGCATGAATAGAAAGGGCCATTTTCCTAGGACGGTCTTGTGATCTGTGCTGCCCCGTGTTTGGTGCTTGCAGTCTGATGAAGTCAGGAACCAGTCTCCCAGTGTTTTATATGCTCCTTGCTAAGGTCATGGGATCAAGTTGAAAGGAAGGCAGGAGTACAAGAGACTATTGGCTGAGAGAGAGTTTAATCCTACATATAGACAAGTTTGATCTAAGCCTCACTTTCCTTTCCCAGTAGCATAGCCCTGCCAGTGAGCTTTAGATCAGAAATAGAATAGACAGAGAAGTCTGCTGTGAGCAGCATTTCCTTACCTGCAGGGAGAGAGTCACAGTGAGAACAGCTAGCAGTGAACCCATGATCCAGTATCCTCCTCTTAGGAGCACTTTCCTGCCCAGTCGCTCAATGATGGAGCTCTGAAGGACAGAAATCACATCAGTGTCAGTGCCGGAGAGCAAAGTGTGTCCCATTCCCCTGGTAATGTGACTTACACAGACTACAGCAGCTACGAGTTCAGAGAGTCCAATAGAGAGGGTCATATAGGAGGCCATTGGTTCATCAAAGCCAGCTGCCTGGAGGACTTCGAAAGTATAAAAATAAATCTGAAAAAAACCCCATAAAACAGTAAGAGAAGAAAATAATTGATTTCTTACCTGAACCTGTGTGACACTGCCCCAGATATGAGCTGCTAATCAGGGAGCATGCAGCTCAGCTTTGGAGTGATCTAGAATTCTGCACACTTTTTAGTAGTAGTCACTTTATCAGCAGACAAAAATATAATAAAATGTAATTAGTTTATTAATTTATTAATTAATTTCATAAAAGATAAAATAGTGGGATAATTGGACCTCCAGCTACCGCAATGCAATTAGGTTTGCAGAATCTTGATTTAGGTGCTTTCAGAAACAGCTGTGTTTCTGAAAAGGTATCATGTTTTCAGAGCCCATCCAAAAACATCATTGTAGGATATTCTCAAGAAAGAAGAGTGCAGGTTATGAAGTCATGAGGGGGTAAAACAAACACCTTTTCAAGTATCTCTGTAGTGTTTGGAGATATGCTGAGGTGATAAAGATTCCAGTTTAAGCTGTGTTAGATTCAGCTGGGTATTTCCTTTACAGATTCTGCTGTATCGTGATATTAGAGGTAGGAGGGTCATGCAGGCAACTGCAAAGCTGTGTCTTCAAAAGGATCCCAGAAAAGTGCTGCTGCGAGGAAGAGGAGAGCTGCAGAAGCTGCAGAACAGGGAGCATGCTTGTTGTTAGCTTTAAGGGCAGAGGGAGCAGACTGCCATCCCAACATCTCAGGGTGCTAGGAGCCAGGGGACAAATAGCAGCAGTTGCAGCGAGCAGTCACATAAAACTGCAGATTTTGCCAGCAGAGGATGGGTTCATTTGTAAGAGCAAGTTCTGGAGCCCTGCAATGGCTGCCAAAGGTGGCTGTTCAATGAGCCTAACTAGAGAGGCAGGTAACTCCAGCAAGGACCAAGAGCTGGGCAGAGAGATGTCACACAGAGAGCCCAGACAAGCTTTGTGGCTGCTGCTGCCCTGTAGAAGGGCTGGCAGACAGCAGGGTTTCATCTGAGAAGCCTGAGAAAAATGGAGGAAGCTCCTGTGAGCCATGATATCTTGGGACTTTAAGGGGTAAGTACACTCAACTGCATTGATGCCACATAGCTGAATTGTGGCAGTCAGAATAACTATCATGTACAGCTGCCAACGGAAAGCTGGTTCTTTCACTAGTTCCAGGACACTCAAGATCTTGGTGTTTTTCATTGTTGCCTTCTCTTTCATGATGTCATCAATCTCTGCTTGGTGTTGGCCTTCACCCCAAAGCTGCCTTATGGCTGTGAAGAAGGAGAGTGAGACCTGCCATGTTAATTCATCTCTGTTTGTTCCCTAAGACGTTTTCTGAGTAGGTGATACAAATGTCTGGCAGCCCAGCATGCGTGAGCTGGGGCTGTGCTGAGAGGTGGAGATGTCTTATAGGGTGTTCCATACCCCTGATCCCCTCCTGCACAGTGGGACCTGCTGTGACAGAGGGGCCTAGTGGGGTGCACAGTGGTTCCCTCCCTGCCCATGGGGCCACTTTTCTGCCTTCCTCCTTCTCTCAGGGTGTGAGCAGGGTACACAGCCAACAACCAGAGCTAAGGGGTGCCCAGTGGAGCCCTGCAATGCAAACAGCTATTTTTCATTTACTATTTAGCATTAGTCATCAGACTGACAGTGCAGGTGGTGTCAGCTGAATGCAAAAGGTTTTGTAATACAGAGCTGTAGGGAAAAGTAGTTTAATGTTATGGTTCAGTTCTATGCGGGGACTAAAACAATAATGGACTTAGTAGGTATTCACAAAGCCATGTTGGAAATGAGCAGTCCTATTTATTTCTTTCCATATGGGGAAAACAAGCATCACAAAATGATCCTAAGTCAAGAGAGGAACAGGAACCTGAAGGCCTCAGTTACCTTTTTTGCAGCCTTCCTGGTCTCCTTTATGCACAAGGAGATATGGTGGGGACTCTGGGAAGAAGGGAAGCATGATCAGCTGGACCAGTGCTGGGATTCCACAGGAGGCCATCAGCATGGGCCACAGGGACCGGCTGCCCAGCAGCTCCCTGGGGGGATAAAATATGTGTGTAGGGTAAAAATTCATTGCATTGGCTTTGAGGAGAGAAAGGAATAGATGGAAAAGCAGAGGAAGAAGCAAAAGGTAGAAGGGATCCAGAAATTAATTGTGTGGGTAATCAATTGCATTATACCTTTGTCCTGAAATTTGCCCTATGGCTTTTCCCAATGACCAAAAGAAAGAGGAAGTAGAGTTTGCAAATCCACGTAGCTTCTTAGGGGAAATTTCTCCAACATATTGGTGATGTAGAGGAACACAAAGACCTTGAGGTGAAGAGGCAATTATGGGAGAGAAGAGAGAAGACATAACCATTGGAAATAAAACTGGATGTAAATAATTAAGCATTACAGAATACAGCTGTCTTTGGCACATACCTCAACCCACATATGAGACTTCTCAGGACTAAATTTTTAAACTGTTTCTACAAAAGTATTGGTTCTCTTCGCAGAGTGCAGTTTCCTGATCTTAAGAAATGTACAGTTTTCTCTTCAGTGTAGGTGTAGTGTCATCATAAGATCTCTTGTGAGACTTGGCATATTTTAAAGGACACAGAGTATGCAAGTGCTGAATAACTAGCAGTATTTAATATGCTTGTTCTTAACCCATATAATCTCAGCCTTTTCTGGCATAATGCTATTGAAGAGCTGTATGGTAGGTTCATGGCAAATTGTCACATACAGTGCTATAGTCAATGTTGATTTGTATGTGATTTAGATGGAGACATGAGTATTTTTTTTCTGCTATCCAGCAGTATTTTTTTTGATTTCAGGTAGTGTTGATGTTTCCAGTTCTACTTATTAACTCAGACATGCTGAATACTAGTCTGGGAACAAAAGCTTTTTCCTGATATGGTTGTTACAGCCCCTTATATCTGTTTCAAATGCAAGATGTTCTTCTCTTGGCTATATGTGATGGCAAAGCGAACTCTTTTGATTGCAATGTCTTTAACAGAAATCAGGTTTTTGAATGAGGCATGATACAGGTTCTAGACCAGAGCCGGGCCCCTGTGGGTAAGCTGTTCTCAAATTACAACCATAGCTCTTCAATATGACTGTATGTCAGAGAATGTACATACAATGTACAAAATCTGGTTATTTGAAAAATAGACATTAACTTCTAAGTTACTTCTTTAATAAGTTAAAATAAGCATCCCTGTGAATATGCAAACAATGGAAAAGCAAGTTTTATTTAGGGGGAAAATACAAAAAAATACTGATACCAGCACAGAATGTTTTTACTGCCTGTAGTCTACTTGCCAGGAATGATTTTGCTTTATTAAGCCCAGATCTTTGTATTAACCCCAAGGACTTACTTGGAATACCCCCCCTTATGAAAATACTAGCTTTAAAACATATAATTTTCAGTAGTGCTAACCAAATTTAAGAAAATATTACAAATTTTTTTCATTCATAAAAACACCTTGTTTCATGTGGTAGCAAAACATTTCTGACAGCTCTGAGTATTTATACACTTGGCAAAGCTGAATTTCATTTGGTGTCAGTGAAATTAGTAATAACTATGCTCTTTATTGCCAGGTGTTACAGAAAATCTTCTTATAAAAGGTCACTGACTTTAATGTTTTATTTTCTCAGTGGAAGGTTATTATTTACTTTGAATAAAGATGTAAAATATTGTGAGATTCTGCTGACCTTTTGGAGAGATCACTCACCTGCACTTACTCCGCACATGAAGCGTCCGATTAGAATCATCTCAAAGGACTGGGCTATTTTACTGCAGCCCATGATAGATGCTGCCACTATCATGAGCACGTTGTTACACAAGAGACATTTCTTTCTGTAAGTGCAAGAAAATGAAAATATTTATTGTAATTCTTAAGCGAAATGGCACTTAATGCCATGCAGGAGGTCTTGGCTGAAGTTGTCTTGACAGTTTAGTGAAATTACACATATGTGGTCCAGGACAAAAGAAGCAATGGGTACTCTGGACTCATGGTGTGCCTTGGCACGTGGCTGGACCCGGGATTTTGGGAACACTTCTGGGTTGTGTAGCAGAAAAAACTCTGAAAGCTTTTCTGCACTTGAATATACATTGTGAAACATTATTGTAGCACCAACAAGGATCTCAATGCTTCTGCATTTTGAGTAGCACTTCCAAGCACCCATTCTGACTTCAGCCAGGCTTTCCTCATTGCTGAGATTTACCCACTCTGAGTAACTGTGCCTGGTGGGACAGGCTGGCAGCACAGTTGATTAGTCCATGCCACAGGACATGGGCAGGAAGCAGGAAAATCAGCTGACACCACAGCTAAGCTGGCTGTACTACAGCCATGGCTAAGTCTAAAATGCCTTATTTAAAACTTCAACTATCATTTCCTTAAGCTAAGATTCAATCAACACATTGTCTTTAAACATACATACTTGCCAAATTTGACAGTCAGGTATCTACTTCCTGAAGAACCCAAGAGACCTCCTATACCAAAGATGGACACGATGATAGACCACAGGAACAAGAGGTTATCCTGTTGGATGGGATAGCCATATCGCTCCAGCCAAGTTTCATTAATGAAAGCCTTAACATGCTGAGACAGAAAAAGAATTTTCATTAACATACCTATGACAGCAGTGCAGGTATTTTATTATGTTTACAAAATAATTTTGTTGCTTCAGCTGAAGTTACTATTTCATTTAGACTCTAAAATTGTGTGTTATCTAACAGCCATAGTATAGTAGACAGTGCTATGCTCATTCTGCCATTAAAAATTTGAACTTTGGGTTTTTTATCCTTGAAATCTGAGGAACTGAAGCATGGACTGGTATTAAAGAATAGTGTAAACAGTACTACAAAGTTCTGCAAAGGAGTTACGGGTTTTTTCTCACATACCTGCCAAGAATGCCACATTACACAGTGCCTGTTTGGTGCAGTTCCTAAATACTTTTTCACTCAGAACTTAGTGCTGTGAAGTCAGAAAATAATGCTTTTCCCATGAGTTGATGTCTACAAAATAATGATGTTCTCCCTCTTCAGTGCCTTTAATGGAAATTTTACCTGTGATCATTGGAGAGAAGCGGATGTTTCCTAGAGCATGGCTTTCTTGTTTTATTTTTCTGTGAGGATGGATAACCATGAAAATACCAACGGAAACCATTGGAGTCGGCACACATGCTATAAAATTTTTGGGGAGACAGATGCCACCCTAGTCAGTATGTATCTTCTGAGGAAGAGTTCTATTAACAACAAATTGCAGATCTCTCTTTTCTTCTGTTTGCAACACTTTGACATGTTCTACCTTTCATGATAGCATAGCATAGCAAATGGGAAATGAGAGGAGAATACTGTGATTAAACCCTTTCTGAATGGCAGAGGAGCGTCCTCAGTCAGCAGTGTAGACCCAGTGCTCTCAGACCCAGTGCCACGTGCATCTTTGCCTACCTGAGACATGTAGGTGATGGTAGAAATTTGAAAGCCAATTTGGAATGTCCCACCAATCCCCAGGACAGTGATCATTCGAAAGAGCCCCTGGTACTGTACCTGCAGTAGTAGAACAAAATCTTAAGGTTTTAGCCACATCAGGCTGTTCTCTCAATGTCTCTTTCATTCTCCAGAAACATCTCATTTGTTCAGAGAATTTTCAGGTAGGAATGTTGGGTCTGCTTGCCATAGTGTGAGATGTACATCCTCCTGTGATTTCCCTACATCGTACTCAAGGAAGTACAGCTTCCACAAACATCTTTGTCAAGGCAACATAGCTGCCAGCATCCAGTCCTGTTCCCTGCTACTCAAAGCCTCTCCCTGCCATGTCTTGTGCTAACTAATTAGCTGTATTTAACAAAGAACTTTTTTTTTTGTCAGGTAAGCAGAGAAAATTATGTTTGTAGTAAAGCAAATATTTTCCAGTCAATGAAAACATTTAAGAGACATTAATATATTGATAAAAATATGACATAGATGGATGGCAGAGCACATGAAGTGCTGTAATACCTCAAAACAGTGAGCAGAACCACTTCCAAGGTGCTTGTAGTGAATGGAAGCCTTGTTGTTCTCAGCAAGATACTGATTTTGTTTTCTTTACAACCTCAGTTGCACACAAAAAAGTTGTCACAGATGTAAATACCCCACCAAGTACTTACCAGGTTTGATAGGAAGCCAGTCATCTCTGCCTGAGGGCTGGTTGTCCGGTGTGTGATGTGTCTTTGTCATCACAGCCTTGTGTCTCTCTGTCTCCTGCCTGCTGGTACAGCAGTGGGCATTTGGCTTCAGGGATCAGAGTTAAATTTTTACTATTTCATATTCACTCACTTACATTTACTTCGACTGGCTAAAGTTAACACTGCCAGATTAAATATTTCAGGAAATAATTACATCTAGTCCAGTCTCCAGGGGGAAAGTTTCAAAGCAGAGGAAATTTGCATCTGGGGACAATCAGGGCTTTGGGAAAGGAAACGAGAAAAGTTCAGGCAAAACAATGCAAACAGTTTTCCAGGAAGAGTAAAATGCTTTACTTCTATGATACAGACTGGTGCATATATCTGCCATAATTGGCAGAAAGCAAAAACCAGCTGGTACAAGGTTTAGGTACTGTTATTTATCAATAAGCAAAGTGTATGGTGTTCTGTTTCAGATTCTTTGATATAGTAAATATTGTAATTTTGAGAAAAATACTCAAATTTCAAAGCCTATTTTTGCTGTTCTGGCCTTATGAATCAGTTAAACTGTGCTGAGGAAGGATATTCGTTGTGTGGTGTTTATGGGGGTGTTTGTCAACCAGGTGTGGTGAAAAAGCAGTAAGAGACTAAGACTCATGGAAGTTGGAAAAGAAGATAAATATGCCCTAATGAATTATGATAGGACCACTGTGTTCTTACTGCCTCAGGTTTCAGCTTTGACACAGAACAGCTCCAAAATCAGTGTTGGAGGCACTGAAAAATCACCTTTGACTCCCAGAGGCTCCTTTCTTGTGAGGTAAAGCTTAAACTGTAACTCTACGTGGATTCCACTGGAGCCAGCACTTGGAAGAAAGAGGTTGGTTTGCCTGAGGCTTTCGTGTGTGGTTGATGCCCTGTGCTCTTCCTGCCTTTAAAGCCTTCTGCTCACTCTCCTCGTGCCAGGGGACTGTCCCCTGCCCCCAAGGCCTGGGGGGGGAGGCAAATGGGGTAATGGGGTTATACTGAAGCTCTCAGTAAATGCTCAAGCTCACTCTCAGGACTTGTACTTTCAGTTTATAAAACACGGAATGCAATTATTTACAGGGGGTTTCACTGCAAATACTGTGGGTCTGAATAAATGAGAAAAAAAAGCATGTTAATATTAAAACCTTGGTTACTTGTGTAATGGCAACTATTGTCCACATCATAGTGAATGCTGTTTATCCTGGCTTGGAATAGCATTTAGAATGATTTGGCATTTTTCGTGTTTTCTCTTGAACACCGACATTACAACTACTTGCATGTCTTGGCTATTGTTTCAAAATGTTCATGTTTTCTTTTCACTATGTATTTTTTCTCAGATTGTAGTGATGTGTAGGGAGGCTATGTCAAAAAGATTCACCCCTTGAAAATAGTTACTGAGGGCTTCAAATAGCAGCAAATTCCACCAGCTCACAGTGAAATTTCTCTTACATTTTAAAGGGGTTTCTGGTAATTCTGAGCCATGGTACTATTTCACCTTATTAGCAATTTTGGGAGAATTTCATTCTAGGACCTTACTTCTTGGATTTTGGCAAGTCAATGAAATTGACCATTTCTGTTGAAAATGTCCCTTATATTCTTGAAGGGGATGCTACACTGGAAGTTGTGCAGTTCCACAGTTAAAGAATCATTACTGAATTAAGGAGATCTTGTAATTATTTTTTTAATAGAGCCATAAGAAATGCTTTTTGTGAAATGGACAAACACATGAAACACACCTTCATGAGATGTGTCAACAGTTTGTCTAAAGAGCTGAAAGTCAGGCTTGCTTCTAAGCTAGCTTGAGCCATACTAGATTGCTCATGGTGGGTGACTGAAGGCATCTTCGGTTTAATTTCACACTGAGAGAAACTCAGTGATTTCTTTTAGATTTGATTTGGGTTTGTTATAATCCAAAACTCGAAATGAAATTTTGAATAACAAAATTGTGGAGACTGGAACTAAAGAAGACATTTAGGTAGAAAACATGTTCTAAGTGAAATCTAAGAGTTTAACAGAGCACATTTTTTATGTTGCAATCATTTATTGATTGTAGACTGCTCTCAGGTTTTCAAGGTGATATGAGAGTAACTCTCATTCATGAAGATTCCCACTGTGTCTGTGAAAAAATATTAATATATTTTCCCATAATAAAGAATAATATTTTGCCTCTGTTTTGCAGTCTGCAAGCATCAAGGTCTTTTATGACCTTAATACATGGTCTTTCTGCTAACCAGTAGGTGTAGGTGATACTTTGTCAAAAGAAGTTATTTCCTGTAAAGGAATGAGGTCTCTTCCTAAAATCTAAAGTGCCAAATTCTTCAGTTATTTTCATAACAAAGTTCCCCTTTGTCTCTGGAAGGAAGAGGAAGGTGAAGATGTTGAGCTGGTGAGGATCTCAGTAAAGATAAGGAAGCAGAAAAATATGAGGTTTTTCTGGAAATGAATCAGAGAAAGATAATTTTATTTTATTTTATTGCTCCTCCTTTTATAGCATTTTGAACATGATGACAAAATGATTACAATGATGGCAAAGTTTAACTTCATGAAATCCAGTTTGTTTGGTTACTGTGACACGGTACACTCCAGTCTTTAGCTGTTTCTTAGGTGAAACAGCAATAGAAATAAAATAAAAATACTTAATTTTTTTTCCTTTCCTGAAGGCAAGATAGGCAAGATTGAGTAGTCAAAATAATTTGAGGCATTGGTTGCAGAAGTATGAAAGAGAGACCTTGGGATGGGATTAAAACAACTCATGAACATTAATACTGGCAGGTTAATCATATACTTGCTGGTTTATCAGTAACTGCAAGAGATGCAGCAACAGTGAGCATTTGGGAGAACTGGCCCCCTGAGGTCTGGCACTTTGGATTAGTGCGATTTGGGAGGATGAATGTTTGAGATGGAAAGGTTCATTAAGCAATGAAGCAGAGGAGGTGCCCAGCAAAGCAACCTGACTATGTGTAGGAGACACTGGAGCTATACCAGAGTCAGCATGGCTGGACTTCATAAGAGAGGGACAGAGGGATCCAAGGCTCATGTTTTTAAACCAGCCATGGTGCTGTGTGACAGGGATGAACAGTCCCTCTGCAGCATTCCAGCTATGCTTCTGCTGAGACCAGTTCCTGCAAAAGGACCACCAAAGAAAGTAAAATCAGAGAGAAGGAACTGAGACATGAAGGTGGAAGTTACCACAGCAGAACACACCATTGATCTGGTACAGTGCCAATAGTGAACACTGATCCCAACGTGTATTTTTCCATCTCTCTATTGAGTTAGTGACTCTATGGCTTTAATGTCTATTCAGCACAGTTCAGAGGTACTGCTGCTTGCAATTGTATTTCACTATGAAACCTGTGCAGACTGGGAAAGAACAGCATGGAAAAAGATAAATGTTACATTTGTGTTCCATTTTGCCTCACACTTGTTATTTTCACACGGGAGACCCAGGCATTAGAAATTCCCCCTTATAACATTGTTAGGAAAGCTGCAAACTGTGCTATCATAGAGGGCACAGGGAAGAGGGCATGGTAGCAACATCTGTTAAGTGGAAAAACTGATGTGTTTGTTACCTAAGCATGCCCACTCAGAGGCAGCTATAGGCGAGCTCTTGTTCTTTTCTTCTGCAAAGAAGGGTGCGTGGACAGGGCTGGGAATGGAAAGTCAATGGAAACAATTTGCAATTTGATTTGGGAAGCATCCTTTACATTTTGATGCCACCATCAATGTCTCCTGAAGGTGCTGTATCTGCTTTTTTGTCACGAATGAGGATTTGTTCATAGAGATTTGAAAGGGACTTGTGCGGGATCCACCAATTCCCAACACAAAGAGCATTACAACCAACCACTGGTACTGAACATACAAGGACATACAAGCTCATCACAGAAGAAGCTGTGATATCATAGTCCCTGCACTTCTAGGATATTGGCTTGTTAGATGATGCTTAAATGACCTCAGCAGAACATGCCCAGCATCAATGCAAAAAATGATCAGCCAGATAAAGGTTCTAGATTTTCAGTTTTGCTACTCTTCTTCACATTAACTAACTAAACCATTCACAAAACCTCTCTTTTCAAATGTACTATTTCATAACATTATCAGGCTACCAGCTAGGAGAGCAGCCTGATAGTATCACACTTGGACATGGAAGCAAGTGGAAGCAGGTTAACATGGTACAGAAATACGTCACCATTTAAGAACTAGATGAATTTAGGTTTTTTTAAATTGGTTTTTTTAACCAGCTGGAACTTCCTTCAAAGTTTCCATGATGATTTAGTCCAGAATGTTGTCTGTCTCTTTTGATTTTTTTTTTAATGTTAGCTCTAATTTTTATAGTAACAAATTAAAAGGATTATCACCTGCCTATCCTATTATCTTGAAAGAAGTTTGGTAAATAAGTAATGCACTTTCTGTAGGTATGGCGATTGCAATAGACAACCTCTCAGTTCTTCTGAAAGCTAAATGCTAGCAGCCGGCACTGCCAGCTGCAGTACTCACCACTTCTGGAAGGAGCTTGTCCATCTTATATCAAAAGGGTGGCTGATCCCAGGCAGACAGACAGTCTGACAGACTGAGGAAGTGTTTTCTCTCATGCCTCATCTGCACCTTCAGCTTAAGTAACCATCCTACTCTGAGGCTGAGGTTAATGTTTACTTCGTATGATTTCTGTTGATTTATGGATTTTGTAGCAATTGGACAATGCTTAAAATGGGTGGATTAAATATTTCAGTCCCTCAACAGGAGAGGGCCCTCTGAATGGGAACATTCAGTAGCATGAGTGCTCCCTATTTTAATACAGGGAGTGATGGAGGGAGTGAATATAACATCTAACCTAGGTTTCAACTCCTAAACCACACACTGGTGCTTTAATATCAGAGCTTCTTCTGTGGTTATTCCTTTAGAAGCAGTGAGTATATTATTTGAAAATTTTAAATAGAAAACTCTCTAAAACTCAACAATAATTCAGACCTCAGCACAAGTGATAAGGAGTTAAACTGCAGAAAGAAAGGACTTATGGTCCTGTTAAGAGGAGGCATGAAATACCATTTGTAATCATGACAGAAAAAGGAAAAATAATTGATCATCCTGTACAAAGGTAGAAGAGTTAGGGATAGGGAAGTGATTAGATGCTGCAGTGGTCAGCAGGACTGGCAGCCCCTGGAGTAGCACAGTCCAGAGGTGCTGTGGAGCACAGCAGTGAAGTGTAGGACAGTGTGCTGATGTCCAGCAGCAGAGTGCTGTGTGTCCTAGGCCAGTACACGGCTAGCAGATACAACTTCTCTTTTTTTTTGGAGCAGTTAATTATAAAATGGGCTGCATTTTCAAACTGTCTGCTCTCTCAGTACTCTCTCAAAGTCTTACTCTGTCTCTCTCCAGGGCTCTTGTCTTCCAGCTCTCAGCACTGCATGTGTATTTGTCAACCCTTGTGCCATCCACAAGGCACCAGAGTGTATTGCAAGAACTTCCTCCTGTCTTTGCTAAAACTGATACAACTCATATGGAGAGTGCAGTCAGTTTGCTCCAGAGGATGCAAGTGAGAGTTTGTTTGTACCAAATGCCCAGGGATCAGGGTTGATCCCTGACAGTCATGGAGACAATCAGGACACACAGCTATTTGATGTCAGCTCATGGAAATAGAAGTTGTTTTTCTATCTGGTGTTTGTTCACGGGCAGTGTTCAAAATCAATACTAAGTCCTTTAGAGTGTGATAGCATAAAGAGACGACATGAAAATTGTTTGCAAGAACTATGGCTATGTTTAATCCTCCCTTCATCCTGCTCTTAATCCTGAGCAGAACTTTCTTATAAAGTAAGAAACATAGACACAAATCTTGCTGCTTTAGAATGATAGCAATGGAAATACAACTGATGTGTTATGCCCGAGCAATGGAAATTACTTATAGTGGCTTATCAGAGCTTGGTGCAAAATGTCTTTTCTTCAGCAGCATTCATCTCCACAGCCTGATGACGTTTCCGTTTAAACTGGAGGGTTCTGAATTCTTCTGTGATTTCAGAGGTTGACTTCCCTTTTGTTTCTGGGAGGAACAGGTAGATAAGAACTGCTGAAATGACCAGGACAGCAATAAAGATGAGGAAGCAGAAAGGACCAAGAAGCATCTGGAGATAAAAAATAGAATGAGTGATTTCCTTGGCAACACTTGCCCCTATAGATTTTTGAAACTTGTTGATTTGTTCCTGTGAAATAAGGAATAGGGTCATTCTACAGAAACAATATTTATTTATCTTTTCAATCTCTTCTTGGGGCAGCAGATGGTTTCTGAAATATTGGGATGTGTTTTATATAAATGGTCTTCACATGCCATAGCAATAAAGGATTCATAGTTTTGACCATCTACAAGCCATTTCATCCTAATCCTTGTCCAGATCAGCCTAGAAATCCAGATTAAATCAACAGAGTCAAAGAGAACATTTGAATCAAATTACATACTACAGCAAAGGGGAAAATCATTCCAGTGAATGTGAGGCCCAGCCAAATGACGATTCCACCAATTACAAAAGCGGAGGCCCTTGTTGAGAGGGTGAAGACTTCATTCATGACAGATGCAACAGCTCCAGCTGAGGAAAAAAACAACATAAAAAAGTGATAGAAACATTGTTGTAATTGACCATTTCCCATAGAAATTACCTCAGTTCTGCTACTGTGGGAATTCTGTTGTGTTTTCAAGACATTCATGGTTGTCATATACAACCCTTACAAAACTAAAGGCTGCCATTTGAATTTGGAGACTTTAGTAACTGCTGGTAGGGTTTACTCAGAGTAAATTCTGGTCTTAGGTGAGTGAGGTTCTAACAGGGAGCTGTAAGTTTGGGTCTGGTGTTACTAATGTAGGCGATTAAGAGAAGACAACAAGGACACGGCAGCACTAAGAAACAGATTATGCATGCTGTCAGGTGACATTCTTTGACAGAGTAGGATTTTACAGGTAAATAGAGAAAACTGATACTTTAGAAAAGCCTATCTCTGCTCTTAGGCAGCGATCACCCGTTTGAACCTGTGTGCACTGAACAGTATTCACACCATGCAAAACAAGCCTTCATGAATTGATTAACAAGAATTTATTTGGTTTGAACCTGTAATCCAGTGAGAGAAAACAGGGTCCTGATTCATCTGGATGGGAATGATTTAATATTAATTGTTAAAGACATTGTTTCTTGGGTAATTAATTCATCAAAAATTGAGATTCCCTCAAACTCAGTCTCAACTAAGATGTCGATTGTAAAAAATATACTCACATATTCTAGTTCTACTTCTATACAGTCATGGCCTGTGCTTTTCCCTGTGGTCCAAGCTTTCTTGTTGCTTTTATTGTTGCACTCACCTGGTCCTATTCCATAAGCAATGATGAATAAAAAGATGAGAATAACACTGCAATAACGCAACCAGAGGAACTGATCCTAGACAAGGGTGAAGGGAGGGAAGAGAATGAAAATTACTTTTATAGCTGTAGCACAGCTGATCCAAGCACAGGAGCAGCAATATTTGTGAAAAAGCCCATCATGCTGAGCTCTGTAATAGATGCTCTCTAGACCTACTTATCTTTCTTTACTGAACACAGTGGAAGGCCAGAAGCAGCTTGTGGTGTCACATCTACAGAAGTGAACTTCTAGAAGAAGTATCTAGAAGATATTCTGACCTGCTGGTTTGGACATGAAAGCTAAGGCTGACTATCTGCTGCCCTGCACAGAGAATTCTGATGCAGGTGCACAACTGGAGAGACATTTGCTTACACTCAGCAGAAGGCTTGTTTCAAGCAACACCAGTATCAGTGCCATCACCACATAACCACCACACAGGAGCATTCGACGTCCAAAGCGATCGATTATGGAGCTCTGAGGAACACAAAAAAATTGCCTGTCACTGGAAGCATGGCAAAATCAAACTGTGAGCCATCCAACAAATCAAGCATTCTCCTTGAGTCTTTTTACATCAGAGAACACAAGTCTTACTGGTACCAAGTTTGTTATTTTATTGAATTCCTTCTAGGCTCTCTAATTCTATGAATTACCATCACTGTCCAGAACTGCAGCTACTTCTTAAACACTGTAATCAATGGAGGCATGTTATAACTTCATTTGAATAGATAGATACACACAAATATATGGAAATTAGTACACATATTTATGTTTGAGTGACATTTCATATGGGATTTTTATAAGAAATTAAGATGAATGAAGATGGGAAGAAACACATGAAAGTTGGGACAAAATTTGCAGTGGGTGGTAACAAGCACTGTACAGATTTATGCAGCACCACAGAAAAATTCTTTGGTTCATAAGGAGAAGATTCATTTGCTTTAAGGAAGAACACTTTGATTCTTAAAACACCAGGAAGCTCTGACTTACACAGAATATGATAGAGATCAGTTCAGAGATTGAAACTCCTAGAGATACATATGGGATTATGCTTTCCTGCAGACTGGCTGTCTGAAAAATTTCTGAGGTGTAGAAGGTGATCTGGGAAATAAGAAAAATAAACCATAGTTAATAGAGGTGCTATGTGGCGCCAAAGGAAAGGGACGAGCTGACATTGTAGCACTTTGGAGACTTAACAGCAGATCTAAGTGTGGAATTAGGGCATACTCAACTGCACTCAGGCCACAGAGCTGTAGACTCAGTAAAAGGAGGAGCATGGTACACAGCTGTGGGTACACGGATCGTTCTCTCAGCACCTCTAGGACATTCATGATTTTCGTGCCTTTTGTTATAGCCTTTTCCTTCATCAAGTCATCGAATTCTGTGTGATAGTTCCCTTCTCCCCAGAGTTGCTTCATGGCTATAGAAGAGACAGAATGAAGTATTCTCCTCCATCATCTGATCCACTCCGAATTCTGTGTTTTTCGACTTTTAATGACACTAAACATTTGTAGTTGAGTCCATGCTTTGATTCATCAGTTGCTGAGCAAAGGACTGGAAGCAACATTGCTTACTGGAACATGGTGAAACTTCCCTGGAAAATGCTGTAGCAGTTAGGGCTAGATCTTAAATATTTCTGATGATTCTGCTTGGTCTGGAGGATTTTGATCATGTAATTATCAGGAAATCTGTAGCTGGCTAATAGAAAAGCCAATTCCTGCTGTTAGCTTCACTTTCCCAAGGGTTATGACTTAACAAAATAAGGATCTAAAGTTCTTCTTCTTCTTCTTCTAAAATCTAAAGATTTTACCTTTTAAGCAACCAGCTTTGTCTTCTTTTTGCAGCAAGAGATAGGGTGGAGACTCAGGAAAGAATGGCAAAAAGAGCAGTTGAATCAAAGCCACCAGTCCAGAGAAGGACAATAGCACATTCCACATGTCTTCAGTTCCTAGAAGATCTCTATGAAAGCATGTTAGAATCAATTTATAGTCCAGTAAAATTACAGATAATAAATAATCTGGTATTTTCTAAATTCTAGGCTAGCTAAAGAGACACAAAATACATATAGTCCTTGAAAAGTTAAATTGAAATAGATTATGTTTAGGTTAGGGACAGGAAAATAGATTAATACTTTATTTTTTCTGCAAGACCGAGATCTTTCCTAGAGTTTGAATAATTTCTGAAGGTCAGCATATTCTCACAACAGCCCTTTGAACCAATACTGCAAGTCTGCAAGAGGTTATCAAGAAATTAGCAAAATTTTCAGATCTCACAGATTTACTAAGAGTATTGACATACAGTTTTTTCTTATTAACTTCAGCAGAGAAACTGTACCTCCAGAGATGGAGTCATCCTTCTCAAGGGACAGGCCTTTCTCTCCCCAGGGAATGACATGGAAACCTCAGTGACTTGTATGCGGTACATGTCTCCTTTCTGACTGCTGTATTTAAGCAAAATAAAACCCCACCCTTGGTGTATGTCTGTTTCTAGGACTGGGAGAACACCACTTCCCTGCTATATAGAAGAAAAATAAATATAAAACAGGCTGAGAAGGAGTAGCACAAGCACCTTAATCCAAGAATTCTTGCTACAGTTTTTCCTAGTGCAAGAAACACTGAGGAGGTCACATTTATAAATCCACGCAACTTCTTAGGTGAGATCTCTCCAGCATACTGAACATGGGCATTCATGTGTATTCCTAAAGGGAGAAGACAGGAGAGTGCTAAAGCTGTAGAAAGAAAGAGAGTGGGTCTCTTTTCAGTTCCCCTTCAGCTCTCTCCTCTCTCTTCTGAACTCTTCCCCATATATCCTCTGCAATAATAGGCTGAAAATGTACCTTTTACTTTAAGCAAGACGTTTAGCTAATCCATCAGATCTCTCTAAAAGACCTCTTGAAGGCAAAGGATGGCTTCTCTTACCTTGCCCCAATCTGTTCCTTGTTCCACTGGGTTACAGCACATTCCTGGGTACTCCCAGCTGGAAGATTTCTGTATCCACCCCAAAGAAGTCACATTAACATGGAGTAATGGGGAGTCCTACCAGCACCGATGCCCTCGAGGAAGCGCCCAACCAGGAGCATCTCAAACAACTTGGCTCTCCTACTGAAGCCAGTGTGCAGCGTGGCTGTTATTAGGACCACGTCGTTCAACAGGAGACATTTCTTCCTGCAACAGTGAACAACACGTGGGTATGATCCATGGTTTACTTTTTCTTCTTTGATTAATGTCTGACTGTTCTCTGGATTTACAGACTGAAGCCATGGCCATGTTTAAACCCATTGCTTATAGGAAAATCAAATCTGGTTATGAAAAGCCATGAGGTCTTAGCAGAGGAGTGGAAAGGGAAAAGCTAGATTCCTCTTACTCACTGTGTGAGCAAACCATGAGGCTGAAGGAAACTCCTGCAGAGTAAAATGTCAGCAAAAATATGGGAATCGTATGTCAATAAAAGCTGTGGTGAGGGAATCAGAAATATCTGCATGTTATTGTTTTTCCAATGCACCCAGGTGTACTTTTACATGCTGAGTAAATTCTGCGGCAGCAGAGGGCAGTGAGATTCTGGTATCCCTTCTATTAGTTGAATAATATTTAATAGCTTCCCCTGTTACAGCCCTGGGTAGCAAGATGCTGGGAAATATACTTACTTTCCAAATTTTGCAGTCAGGTACCCACTACACAGACACCCTATCATCCCACCTATGCAGTACACAGACACAATGAGGGACCACAGTAACATCAGGGTCTCCTGAGGCAGCACAGAACCATATCGCTCCAGCCAAGTTTCGTTGATAAATTTCTGAATGTACTGGGACAGAAAAAGAGATTTTCGTTCCACCAAGGCACTAATCATAATGTTCTTCATAATGTTTACAATTTTAAAAAGTTAGATTAATAGTCATGACTAAAAGTGTGACTGTAGGACACATGTTTGCAATTAGGATTGGTATTTCCTCTCATACAGCCTAATAGTGTAAGATAATCTTTCAAAAATTAATTATACTCTTTAGTGTGTTGATTCCGATCTCTCCTAGACCCAAAAATTAGGACCTTTTATTAATTATAATAAAGTGCAAATGTGCTTGTGGCCAGTAATGAATATAAAGAGAAAAGGGCTGAGCTGAAGGCTGACTCCATCAGCTAGATTTAATTTTTTTTCTCCATGGCATAAGCTTTGGGGAGGTATCTCAATATGTTGTTTCCACAAACATCTGTGGGAAGTTGTCTTTGGAGCACAGCTCCTAGCAATCACGCAAACTTTGACAGGACAGTATGGCATTGGAAACAGCTGGGAATAAACTGACATAGCAACACTTAAGAGCTTTCGTAAAGCATCTGCAAATTGTAAGGCCTAGGACCATGAGGTGATTAGAGATGTGATTTTTTTCTTCAGCTTTGCTTACCGGAGAAGTGTAATTTATCACAGACATCTGAAAACCAGAGAGGTGGGTTCCACCAATTCCCAGCACCATAATCATTAGCAATAGCCTCCGGTATTGAACCTGCCAAAGAGAATTGAACACATCCTAAGTTCCTGATGCCATCATGCCTTTCAGACCATGAGATAATTTACAGGATCTTATATCTTCACATTTCTATGATTAAGAAACCTTTTAAATGCAAAAAGCCATCTTGAATTTTTCATCAATCAACTTAAATTCATGGGAAATTGTAAAAATACAAATCCGTACATTCTGCTATTAGCAGTTATTAGCAATCTGAAAAGATACATTCTCTAATTCTGTTAGTTCTGCTAACCACTGAAAACAAAAATCATAAAAGCCTTGTTGAGAAAATTTGTGTTTACCTTTGTGCTAGAAAGAAGCTACAGCTTTCTTGAATCCCTTTTTGCTTTCACCTTTGCCTCCTCAGGGACAGTGTTCACCATTTTCCAGAGATGACTCAATTTGTCTTCTCAAAACATATTTTTTTTTACATTTCACTTTTATCAACCCCATATAAAATGACATTTTAAGATGTGCTATCTGAATGACTCCTATTGGAAATGCTGTGTTTTTATGATGTACACTGAATTCCAGAGCATTCCTCACAAGCACATATGTTTTCAGGCATTTAGTTTGGTCACACTTTAAACTGATGAGTATCTTCAATTGTCCTTGACAGTGCAGAGCAGTGGAGTGGGAGGGCTTTTTGTGTGTTTTTCACTATGTTCTCTATCTTCCCCCAGATTCTCATCTTTCCTGGTTTCCTAGGTCCTCTTTTAAACCTCTCACTGTTTTGCATTCCTAATGTATTTTCTGCAAGTGCCATTTAGTCAGTCTTATTGCTAAACCAGTGTTGTCCCAAGAACATGCTCTGTTGCTCATTTTAATTACAAGAAAGAATGATTCCCTTTGCTGTAATCTCTAAAGACCATGCTGCTGTTAATGACCAGGGCAAGAACACAAGAAGTTGGATACTCACCAGGTCTGAGAGGAAACCAGCCATTTCCCCTTGAAACCCTGCCTGCTCTGAGAGCCCTTGTCAGGTCTGTCAGGTGAGAGAGATTGGTTCCACACTGAGATTGTAAGAGCTTGGGATCATAGCACAGAAGTTAAATTCTAACTATGTGGCTTTTAGAGAATTGTGTCCTCCCCTGACACTGGCCAGGGCCTCTTCTTGCTGGTTTAATTATTCTAAGACCCCGATACGACAAACTGATTACAACATCGGTAAATGTTTATCCTTCTTGAATTGAGAGCACTCCCCCTTATAGCACTGCTAAAACACGTGTGTGTTCCTGTTGTGTGAGGAGTCAGACAGTGCTACCATCTTCCCTTCAGGGGAGCAGAGTCCCTCTTAACCTCCCTGACATGCAGCTTAGGCAGGGGATGTTTTCCTCCCCTCTAGTCTACAACAGGCCTTTTGAATTGTAGCTGAGCCATAATTCCCCTTCTTACCTGCTAGAAGATTTACAATTGCTTGAACAATTTCCCAGATGCAGGAAACAATGTATTGGAATATTGGCATTCTGTATCCTTGCTAACACCCAGTTCCTTATAAGGGTCAGAGTTTTTCCAGAACCACTCAGAAGCTTCACTCTTCCCTCTCTGTAACAGTGAAATTGACCCACTGTGTGCCAGAGCAAGGTGCCACATCTCAGTGGGCAAGGAGCTGATGAGCCTGGAGGAACTAAAGGGGAAAGGAAGATTTTTCTTTGAGGTGAGGATGGAATAAAGGACGCATACGGCAGTTCTGGACCTTTCTGGAGAGGTTTCTAAACACTGTCTGTGGCCAGTTTTTGACATCTGGTTGATCAAACAGTCCCTGCAGAGCCCTGTTCATCTTGCTCCTCTTGTCTGTGTCCCTCCTAGAATACTCCTACTGCTGTCTCATTTTCATCGTTGATGAAATTGTTCATTGCTGTACAACAGAAAAAACAAGCCTTAAATGGCTAGAATAGTTTTTATTTAGTTTCCTAAATAAGAGGACAAGATGCATCCTTCCACCTGGGATTTGAACACTACAAGAAATGTGCTTTTTCCAGACCCAGCAAGGAGCTCAGCCAATAACCTGGACTTTGAGGGGTTTTGTCTTCAAAGATGTTGCACTAGTGTGGTCCTGGATCCTACACTGCAGATTCACTTGTACTTCTTCAACCTTTATTCCAATCCATAATAGTTTATGGCAGTGTTAATGATTTACCACACTTTCCCTCTTGTGGACTGCCTTTAGAAAGAGGGAAGAAGTAACACAGGTTGAACACAATCATGTAGAAAGACATGTCATGTCATGTAGAAAGACATGCATAAAGAAATGAGTTTTTAATGTCTTGTAAGACTGTAAAAATTTCCTTATTGGGAACCAGTAAGCTTGAGAAAGACCAAACCAAATAACGACCTTCAAAATAATCAAGGCCTTACCTAGTATTTTCTTTTCAAAACACACTTCAAATACTTTTTCTTTCCCATGCATTTTTGACCAGAAGAAGAAATGTATGTTGGTTCTTAACATGGTACTGTGAAATCCATGATCTAGTGCCTTGAAACAATAAACTTCATCTGTTTTTTTTGGTAGTATGATGATTGTCATGGGAGGAATGGCTGTGTTGGGGAAGGCCCCTGCCCTCGGCATTAGCTTTTGGCACTGCCACAAATACAGCTGAAAGACAGTGGGAAGATAAAATAGCAGGAGATTTAGGGCTGTGAAAGAAACTGCCACTCAATATTCAGAACCTTTTGACAAAATTTATCGTGCAGCATCTGCATCAGTTGGTAGTGAAGATCTCATCTCCAGAACAAGACAGACACAGTATTCCTTGACCCCAACAACACCACCCCGAAGATGGGCTCTCCTCTGTCCTTGACTCTTCATTCAATGAAAACCAATGCAGGCACAATCAGAAGGATGTGTTTTCCTAGTCACTGCTTTTTATTTCCTTATCAGAAAACTGTAAAGCATGAAGAAGACCAAAAAAGTGTCATGTCATATAGCAATGAACATAAATGTGAAGCTCTTTTTACCAGGTTTTAGAATGAAAATATGAAGTATTCAGAGGTCTGGAGAGAGAAGCAAACACTCACCCATTCAGATTAAATTCTCCAGGAGAGGTGACCCTCTTTTCTATCTTGGCAGTACCAGTTACTCTCAGGAGCTTAATCCCATTGAAACCCAGTGATCTCCAGGCTGAAGACACACTTCATTGCTAACGAAGAAGGAGATCCTGCCACTGTGGATTTGCTCACTCACAATTTCCTGCTGCTCTGCTTTCTTTGCTCATGGCTTTCTTTCAGTGCTCACACAGCCCTGTTTTTCCCAATAGAAAGAAGACTCTCCAAAATGGGAAACATGGGGGGAACACTGCATATCAATTCTGCCCACTGATAGGCAAGGCACGCTTCTTCCACTGGATTAAAGAGCTAAACACTTTTTTTCCTGTGGACTGAAGCTTCTTCTCTGGGAAAGCTCATCAGCACTGTTGAATCAAGGGTTAAAAAGAATTAGAAGTTGATATTGTAGCTATCAAGGTAGAAGCAAGAAACTAAGGTTTAATTATTAGCATATAGGTGTAGTTGAAGCAGTTGGAGCGAAGACAATCTATCATGTATTTGACTCAGTTATGTTCTTAGAAGCAGGAGGGAGGACATTCAGCATTGTAAGAGAGCAGGAACCGAAGAACACACCTGGCCTCCCAAGAAAGCTGGAGCCAAGAGACGAGGCTAGATCATGACCAAAGGGTCAAGAAGACCTGGCAGTGGGACAAAGTAAAGAAGAAGATGTCTGACTTCATCTTCGAGAGACCACAGACCCAAATTAATGGAAGAACTGCACAACCATAATGAACATTCAGCTCATTTTAATACGGAGAGGGATAGGTGATGCATATGTACAGGAGTCTCAGATGACTTAGATGAATATGTAAGACCTTTGTGAATATAAGGAAAGTCAATGCTTTAGAGATGCGCAGCTTGCTTTGGAGACGATTCCCCTGCTGCCTGACGTCACAATAAACATGCCACTTTCTAACTTTAACAGCTGGAGAGTTTTTGTCTGGTATGAGTTGAGTATCAATATTAGATTGATATTCATATTTAATAAATCACTGTCTTGTTAATAGGAGCAGATTATTTCAGTGTCAAAGCTCTGTCTTCTTTGCATGTCTGCTGTACCTCTGGACCTTCCAGAATGACTTCTTCCAACTGTGGAGTCCTGGTTTTTCCAAGAAATAGCAGATCCTGTGTTTTCTGTTCACAGCTGCAAGCTGGGAGGGACTGACAAAAATATTATTTTCTCTATAAACTGTGTGTAATTTTTTTTCTGCAGAGGAATTAATTCAGCTCATATTTCAGGAGTTGGAGAGAACCACCAAGTTCATCCTGCACTCTGCACTGCAGGTGATTTTTTGGTGGATATATGGATCTTGCTTAGTGAGGCTTCTGGGCACTACAGTAATAAAAGAGCAAAATATGAAGTGCAGGGCTTGTTCTTAAAGCCTAGTAACAGTCATCACTGAGCAGTTACTCTGCTGTAGGGCTGCCTGTCCCTTCTTTCCACGGTAGTTCAGGCGGTTGAAGTCCTCCATGACCTGCAGCATGGTCTTTCCTTTGGTCTCTGGCAGCACCAAGAATACAAAAATAGCCATGGACAGACAGTATGTCAGGAAAATGATGAAACAGAAATTACCAAGACCTTCCTAGAGGAAAACAAAGAGACAAAACGTGTTCATAAAAATTTATCTTGATTTCTTTCTCTTATGATCTAGAGTTTCTAGGTTTGTATTTACTAAAAGAACTTGGTCAGGGACTTAGTTGACAGAAATCCTGCTTCAAATGACATCTGACAGTGTTGGTGCCTCTGTCACTGTCTGTGTTCCCAATGTCACTCTGACTTGTGTAGAGTTAGAAGCATTTTATGCATTTGCTACACTTCAGTAAATACTTGTTCAGAAAGGAAGAGGCCATCAGAACTGAACTAATTTGGGCTCTATGTGTTGCGTGAAGTGTTGATAAGAGAAGCATGCTCTGGGTTCAAGAGGGGTCTGACTTCCTCTGAACTGAAACAAACACCCTGCTTTGCTTACCACAATGAAAGGGAACACAAGTCCAAGGATGAAGAGTTGGATCCAGTTTGTAACACCATTAAAAACATAAGCAGCTGGTCTGTATGACTGAATAAATATTTCTGTCAGCAAGGGGCATAGTACTCCAGCTGAAAAATATTGAAGAAAAAAGAAAGCTTAGAAATTTTGCAAGATGCTTCTGTACCTCGTACTTCATTTTGCTGCATAAGTTCATGGCTTTAAGTGGTCTGGTAATGTCTGAGGTGGTGCTTGGCTCTTCAGAAAAAAGGCATGTAGGAATGCAACAGGAAATTAATTTTACCTCCTACCATATTATGGAGGGAATATCTGTGCCTGCACTGAATCAGAAGTAGGAATTCATGCCTGCTGTGGAACAGCTATACCTGGGATCTCTCCTAAAGGCTGCATTGAGGAAGGAATGGGTGGGCAAATGAAATAATTCCAGTAGAAAATACCAACCTGGCCCAATGCCAAAGCTCATGATGAAAACAAAGACAAGTGCAACAGAGCAGTATGGTACCCAGAAAAAGGAATCCTGTGGTAGAAAATGAAAAGCAAATAAAATTAGAGATTAAAATTTTATTTATCTAGCTCCATTACAAATGTTCATCACTACTAAGTATGCCAATGTTTAACATACATCTATTTCCTCTATTTCCAGAAATTTCATGAGATAGCCTTGGCAGTGATCTTGGTTGTTTAAAGCTACTGTCTTTAACCCATATGTATATGGCTGGGGACAGACGTCTATTAATATGACGATTAGCCCCAAAAATACTTCTCCACATAAAAAGTGATTTGTGGAGAGGGAAATAATCATTATATCTGCCATACAATAAAACATGAACACAGTTCTAATACATCAGTGGGGTCTTACCTGTAGTGAGAGCGTGACTGTGAGGAGCCCTAGAGCCAAGGCCATCACAGTGTAGTTTTTCCACAGCAGTGTCTTCCTCCCTGCACGCTCAATGAAGAAACCCTGCAAGCAGGAGGATGCTGCCAGCTCCAAAGGACAGACAGAAGGCAGTCACTGGTGAGCTGCTCCAGTGTCTGTCTTCACAGCCAGGCAGGGAATCACTGGAGGACTGGGGACGGGTGTGTGGCGCCTTCTCTGGGAGGGTGAATAAAGGCATCTGGGGGGCCTGAGCAGGACAAGGAGCTGCAGGGAGGAGCAGGAGGTGGGGAGGTGCAGGACTGTAGGGAGCATTGTCTGGGCAGAGGAGGTCAGAGGCGGCATTCTGCAGGCAAAGGAGAGCCAGGCAGGAGAGCAGAGTGGAAGTTTACACTGTTAATTGCTGTGATTTCCACCGCCTGAGTCTGACTGACACATTACGTCTGCCCTTCCTCCGGAGGGGAACTGGGACTCTCAAGACTGGCCCAGAATGAGTTTTGATTTTGACAGGAAGACTCTCCACTCTTCCCAGAAATGGAATAGAAATGCCCATGTTTGCAGGGTGTGGGGTCAGGACTTTATGTGATCGGTTCCATGGTTGGTTTGTTGCAAAAATTTGATTCCTGAAGCTCTATTTACAGTATTTCTAAAGATCAAAACGAACGATGTATTACAGCAGAACAAAATTCAGCTGAAAAGCCACTTACACACAGGATTGTGGAGAAGATCTCGGTGGTCCCAACCCCCAGTGAGACATAGTGGGTTTGAGCAGGGGGGATTCCAGCCTTTGTAAAGACACTGTATGCATAAGAGTAAACCTGGAAAGAATAGAAATTTGTGAAAGCTGTACACATGTGGCATGTTTACACTAGCTTCTGTCTTTTTGAACAGAAAATAACTAACTAGGCCTTAACAAAATAGAAAATCATCTTATCATAACAGGGTAATACATAGAAATGCTTTCAGAAGACACTTGCTAAAACACCGTTCTCATCTTTCCCAAACTTCCATGGGAAAAGACTGTAATAACCAGTAACAAAAGATCCCTCCTTACGGGCACTGTTGCAGTCATTCACAAAAACCCTCGCAGAGGTTACTTTTGCTGAGAAGCTTGTCAGCAATGCAGAGAGCAGAGCAAAACACTGCACGTACCACATTGGCCCCGATGAGCTGCATGCATGAGACGACAAGGAAGAGAGTGATGAGCTGCCAGCGCACAGCTCTGTCGCGGAGCAGATCCCAAACGCTCTTCGCCTTCTCCCCACGGATGGCTTTTTGCTCTGACATCATGTCATCTATTTCAGCCATATGGTCCCCATCTCCCCAGAGCTGCTTCACGGCTGGAAGGAGAGGAGCAGAGGTGACTAAGCTCACCAGCACAGACATGAATTCAGAAGATTATTTTCTGCTTTGCAGAGTATCTTACTAGAACTTCATGCTCTTTTCTTGTGGGAACCTTCTAGAGATCTGGGCTCAGATATGACACAGATCACTGCTATCTGTTTTTACCCATAAATCTTAATCATGGTCTTACCTTTGGCCAATAGTTCTTGACAGTCTTTCAATGTAAGTCCCACCTAAATTCTTACCAATCCTCTCCTGAATACCCTCCTGATAAAGGTGCAGTTCTAGTGCACACTCCAGAACACAGAGAAGGTCAAATGATTCCTACATATAAAAAATAAGTTTACATCCAAGGAGTTCTATCTTTTGATAGTTAAATACCCACGGTGGCTGTTACTCAGTTTCTGTCAGTAGCTGCTGTTAAAGTTACCAAAGAACTGGAATGCTTACAGATACAGCATGACAGTACAGGGCCCCTCTTTCTCACACAGAGAAGGTACTGTATCTATACTCTGACTGTACAGGGCAAAATCTGCATTGATGGAAATACTAGCTCTGTGTGCTCACATCTCTTGGAGGACCCTGGCAGAGGGTAAGGAAAATACTAGGTGCCAAGAGAGCACAAATATCCAAACAGAAGTGGCTGACTGTCATTAAAGCTGAAACACCACAAGTCTTTTTCCCACCTGTACCTCTCTTCCAGGCTCATCTGGGGCTTTACAGTATTTTCCCCTTTTTCCTGAAATGAATGATTAAAGCCTATTTCCTCACCTTTGATGCATCCCTCCTTGTCCTTTTTGTCAATGAGCAGATAGCGGGGAGAGTCTGGGAAGAAGGGGAGGGTGAGAAGCTGAACAAGGGCAGGAAGCACATTGGCTGCCAGGAGAACTGGCCAGAGAGCCTCCACTCCAAGAACTTCTCTGGAACAAAATCAGTAGAGTGAGAGGGGCTGAGGAACCATGTGTGCTGGCCATGTGAGCACATGCAGACACAGGGTCATCCCTCAGCCCTGCTGTGTGTGTCCTGGCAGCTCCCATGCAGGAGTCTTCAGCAGGGAGTGCAGAGGGTCATTGCCTGCAGCACAGGAGTTGCACAGTGTTGACTCCTGCTGCTCAGTGCTGGGCACAGCAAGGCCACCTGTATCCTCCTGCAGCAGCTGAGGGCTCACAGTGACCAACAGTCCCAGCACAAGCGCTGAAGGAAGAACCTGCAGGAGCTGACCCCTCTGCTTCTGATGCAAATAGGCTCACATTACAACTATAACAAGATCTATGAGTTATCAGCCTGGTACCAACTGCCCCAAATGGCAGCCACTGGGCATAGGCGTGCATATATTTCAATAACAGAATAAACTGAGTATGTTTCAGACTCTCTTACCTGAGACCCAGAGCAAATCCTACGAATTTTCCAGCAGCAATGGAGGTAGAAGCTGTTATGGCAATCAGCCCCCGGAGCTTCCGTGGAGCACATTCCCCAGCATACATGATATGGATATTCAGAGCTAAACCTGCAGTGATAAAGGATTGTTAGGGCAGTGCAAATCCACATAGGTCTGGTGTTTTGGAGGGGACTTCTATGGACAGAGCCTATAGGGGCTGGCTCTCAGATACTTTTTTATCCACGCTGAGGATGTGGCTGCCTGACACGAAGCATGTGCCCCATACCATGGCCTCGTGCCTTTGCTAAATATTTCACTAACTAACTATGGGCCTCTGGGGAAACTGTCCTTCAGCAGGCTGGCCTTCTCTTACATTGTTTCCTACAGCCACATATACAGACAGGACTGTGGTTAGTTTCTTTAGTCTCCGATGACATATTTCAGTGGCTATTCAGATGCTATGTGCCTTATTTTCTGCTTGAAACCACCAAGTTGGGAAATGTTGTACACTCTATTTGCTCAGTGAATTAATTAATATTTATACTCTCAATGTTTTTTTCTGGTTAGTAGTATCTTTATCCAACTGCATAAGGATCAAAAGCACTGGCAGAATGTAACCAACTGAGGCATCTGGAAAGTAGAATTGAAAATTCTAATTGAATTGGCTTGAAAACCATTCCCTTGTCTGTAATATGGAAGGCAGCATCAGCCACAGCAAAAAGCAACAGGAACAAGAGAGGCCAGTTCTCTCTTGAGTGAGCATGCTTCTGTCAAATATTGCATGTTTTGGCTTTTTCAGAAGTTGGCAGTACCTTTTATATGGACTGGATGTAAAGATAGAAGAAAGAGAAATGGAGATGTCAGACATCGCTAATTTAATTATGTTTGCGGTTTCTTATTTAGTTAAAAATGCATTCAGCAATCATGTTCTCTGCGGAGTGCAGTAAAAAGCTGTGATCTGTTTACTCAGGTAAATCCTTGTGACCCTCAGTCACTGCTCTTCCCACTATTTAATACCACAGGTAAGAATGTCAATTTACCTCCACACACTCCAGAAAATAACCTTCCAGCAATGATCATCTCAAAAGATCCACACAGCCGGCTTAGTCCCATCAGAGCTGCACCCAGCAGAGCAGGGATATTGGCAAACAGCATGGCCTTCTTCCTGGAAAGAATTCAAATTAATGTGAGCATAAATACTGCCCTTGAGTCATTCAAAGCCTAACAGGAGTGGCAGGAATTGTTCCATGGTTACAGACTCAGTGCCTGCTTTGGTATCAGCTGCAGTTAAGTAAATGGGAAATGGCAGTGGGAAAACTTTGTGACGGACTGATAAGTTAGTTGAAGATTTTGATGCCTCTAGTGGAGTCAATATCTACAGTGAACAAGCTTTGTGAGTAGGTGTCTGAAACTCTCTTTAAAATACATGTACTTCTTGTATGACTTCCCTGGCTTTGGACTTTATAAGGGAGAGGGCATGATTTTCCTTGTGATCATTGGCAGATTTTGGCATCCTGGGCTGCTCACAATGCCACATTGCAAGCAGTGTTTCTCCCAAGACACAGTTTCTTATTCTGCAGCTGTGGGTGTAGACAGAAAGACTGGTGTAATCCCTCTTCCTACCTTCCAAATCTAACAGACAAATATCCAGCAGACGAGGAGCCCAGAAGCCCACCAATGCTGTAAATGGACACAATAAAGGACCACATCAAAGTGATCATCTCTGCACTGGGAGGAGAGCCATATCTCTTCAGCCAGGTCTCACAGATGAAAGTTTTGATGTACTTTCAAAGAAAGAAAAACAAACAATGGACTCAGTCAACATGTTTTTGCATAACCGCACCACGTTTTAAATTCTCTTACCCACTTACTGCTCTTTTGGATACATTTCTATCAATAACTTAGTTGAAGTCTTAGCTCCAATTAAATCAATGGAAATTTTGCCATTAACATCCCTGGAGCTGGTGTTTCAGCAATGAGATCCAGTGAATAAATTTATCAGTATTAAACATCAACTGTGAGTGCCAGTAAGATAATGATAGGTGGGTCTTCTGTTTCTGTGCTAAACCCCGACTGTTTTGCTACCCAATCTTTTCCCACCATTAGCTCTTGTCTGTGGTAATAGTATGAGCTGAGTGTCCTAGGTAATTCAGTATGACAAACCCTTTCCCAATTTTCCCTTTCCAGCTGCAGGTATTGGTGCTGACCTCAGCTCTAGAGCTACAGTCTTTCCCTCTCCCGTTTCACCTTACAGCCACTTGGAAATAGTGTGTGTGGTAAAGCACATGGTACAAGGGACTCCCTGAGCAATGGAGAGAGGAGGATGCCCAGGGAGCAATTCAACTCAGTAAGGGAAAAATGGCTGATTTTATGGGTATCATTCATCCTTCCCTTTCCCAGTTCTGTCACATCAGACAGAAGTTCAAACCCCATGAAAAACAAGAGCAGTAGCAGCTACTCTTAGAACTAAGAAACCGTACGTCTAAAAAGTCTCATAGAACTAAGAAACAGTAAGTTTTAAAAGCAGAAGTAAAAAAGTTAACCATTGCATATAGAGGCATGAATGCCTGAGAACAGTGAAATCCTGGTAGCTCACTCTTTGAGCTCTCCATGCTTACCTCAGCAGGAGAATTGATAATAGAGACCTGCAATCCATAATGGAAAGCTCCGGTAATGCCCAGGATAAAAGCCAGGAGAAAAAGGTTGTAGCTCATTTTCTTGCAGGAAATAAAAACAGCAAGCAGGCAGGTATGGCTATTCAGACATGCCTCCAAATGTCCTGTGTTTTCCTTAGGAGCTCTAACAGTTTGAGCAATGCCAGACACCTGCTTCCCCCGAGACCAAGAAGCCAGCAATAGGAAACCACAGCTACTAAAGCACAGGACAGTGAGAACTCTGAGTAGAAACAAAGCTCACAGATGTCTCCCAGAACCCAGTTATACACTTCAGTGCTTCTCTCTTCAGCTTTGGCCATCTTAATCTGCACTGTCACACTTAACTAGCTGTGGGAGCATGGTGCAATGTGCAATCACTTTGTGAACAATTCAATCTGTTTGTCCTTTCTCCTACTCCTTTCCCACTTGTTATCTCACCTAAATGAATATTTTGCTCAGTGGCTTGGCTGTGACTAGATAAACATTTGAGGATTGAAGGGCATTCCTGGTTTCATAGTTTATTCACCCCTTCTTAGAATTATCTGATAGGAGGCTTAAGAATATAGGACTGCAATATATGTACATCAACCCCTCCCACTCCCACTGCTCCCTGTTACCAACTGTCCTAGGGATATTCTGGCCAGCAACAATAGTGTGGTGCTGCACCTATATGCCTGGAATATTTCATATTCAAACTATGACTGCCAAGCATTTATAAGCTGATTTCTAATCAGGGGAATATCATTTCTTGAATGGGCATCAAACCTCTCCACACCAACTGTCATGCAAAGGTAGCCATCCCTACTTGCAGTCTAGGTCTTTCCCGATGCTTTCTTTGGTTACTTTGGAAAAAGTTCCTTTTTATATAGAGAAAGAGGAGCCTGAGATAATATTTCAACACATCACTCTTTTCTTTCTCAGTGTTTACACTCCCTTTGGTTTGTCATGAAGTTCTTGCTGTTTGGTTTGTCATTATTATGTTGGTTACTGATGAAGCTGAGGATAGTTGATGAGCTGTGTGTTCCTGCCAGGTCTCTGGGCATGCTCTGGCATCAGCTGTGGACAGTAAGAGATGCTGGAGATGAGTAGAGGACAAGAAAAGCACTGATAGAAGTCCAAGTCCAAGGACTGGCGCAAACTAGAGTGGACTGGCTTGGACTCCCCAAGTCATAGGCTGGATAGTGAGTTATCACATTTAAAGGAAATGTTCCTGACTGCCACCTTGAGCCTCAATTCAGCAAAGACTTTTTGAACCCAACTTGTCCAAGCCTGACAATGCCTGTGCATCCAACTCTTGAATTATCAGCTGACTGATCAATTGACTCTGTAAGAGTAATGGTCATTGGAAAGTTGAAGTGTGTGTCCCTATAATATGTGACAGATGCTAGGAAAGTTTAATGTCAGTTTTAAATCCAGACTGTAAAATCTTTAGTTTTATCCATAATTTTCAAAGGGCATCTTTACCTAGCAGTGTCCAAGATGGTTCTGTTAAAAGGGTTTTACAAGTTATCCAAACAGCTTACAGGGGAATTCCTTCTCCTGGTGAGTTGTTGCAGCAGGGGTGGGTGGTATAATGCTGCAGCCTTCCAAAAGCATCACCAACAGAAGCTGCTTGGTTGGTGCCACACACCCCCACACCCCCCATATAGCTTCATAGATGGTTGATGGCAAAGAGATGGAAAGGGTCTATGTATGGTATTCCACGGGATGGGTTTATGGCACCACCCCCGTCAACAGAACCAGCAACAAAGACAAACACCACTGGAGGATCCAGGTTTAAGTACGGGGGGAGGTAGGGGCGGAGAAGGCACCAGGGCCCAATCCTCCGGGGGTGCAGGGGCGGTGCACAGGCAGCCCTGGGGTATGGGAGCCAGTGGGGAAATAGTGAGGGAGTGGCTGGGGAACAAGGGCCAATGGGTGAACTGGGGAGGGAGAACATTCTGGGTCTGGGATATATAGTGGGAAAAGAGGCAGGAGGCCAACGAGTCAAGCCGGGAAGCAGAGCTGAAAGGGTCCTGGGGAGAGGCCTTTTTGTCTCCCTAACCTCGGAGCAACTTTCAGGGACTGACCTCCCTGGGGGCTCCAGCATCATCCTGACCGGGGGGGCTTATTGGCCTCTACAGTGAGTGACTGCCCTTGGCAGTTCCCCAGGCTAGGATGATGCATGTCTTTGGAAGTAATCCCAATCCCAGCTGGGTTGCAAGTGGGAGCTGGCTTGTTCAGAGGAGCAGTGTTTGAGGACAGCAGCAACACTAGTTTTCTCTAATGTTGATGGTTATTTTTCAGTTGAAAGTGTTTTAATTCAGTATCAATTAACCAGCTTGGTAAATGCTTCAATTAAAATTTAACAATTTAGACCACCTGAAATGTAACCACTGTTTGTGTTTGCTTAATCAGTTTGTACACTCCTGATTTCAGGGCAGTCAGAAAAAAATGCTGGAAGTTGGAATTAGTGTTTTCTACCACATGTACTCGTAGGACTGCCTCTAAAAGTCAGGAACTCAAGTAAATGTGTATAACTTCTAAACAAGCCTGTTTCATACTGGCAGGTGCAGATGGCCTCTGGCAAAAGGCATAGTCCTGACTCATGGGAGTAGCCACAGAACTGGCCAAGGTGAGGACCTCTGGACATTGGAGGACTTCTCTCTTCACTTTCTGCTGTATGTTCCAGCAGGAGGTGCCAGGCCTCTCCCTCTGCCCAGGCAGTCTCTTCAGTCCATCCCTGCTTCCTACCCTGCATGGTTCTTAGTGATTTGCTTCCCTTCTTCACTCTTCTCTGCTTCACTTTTGTCTCTTGTCCTTTCTCTGGTCCTCACCAAAGGAAAGACAGAATATTTTACTACCATCATGATGGTAGTGGCACTTGTTGCTTTGACCGTGTGTTTTACTCTTTCCATCTGCCCCTCACTGCTCTCTCCAAACTCTAGTAATGAAAAGTATCTCTTCACTTCCCAATTCTGCGGTGTCCTGCTCTTGATTGTCTTGTCTCAAAATCCTACATACTTGGAAATCTCAGTGTTTTCCAAGAGCAGAGGTAACTGCTCTTACCCATGTCTATACATTAATATCTTCTAAAATAGCAGCACCACAAAAGAACAAAAGTTTGTTTTTATTTTTCATGTTATAAACTTTGGGTAGTGAGAGAGGGTTCTTGCACAGACTTCTCTTCTGAGAAATAGATCTGCTGCTCCACTCATGCCCAGCATGACAGTAATACTTTCCAGAAATGTTTACAATCTTTTTATTCAAAAATGCTGTATTTTTCTTAAAAATGTAGTTAAAAATACACTGAAAGAAAATTTACCTATTTATTTTGAAAATGTACATATTCTTTGTTGCAAATATGAGCAGTGCTGTGACTTTCATACAAAGTCAAAAGAAAAGAGGTGGCTTGATTATGACTTTGAGAAGAAACTGGAAGAAACTTAGCCAGTCAGGCCAATGTCTGTGAAAGGCCATATTAAATGAGGAGTGTTGCCCTGTTCTATATAAGGTTAACTAAAAAGAAGCAATGTCACATCTGGGTCTTTGCCAATGTGCTCTATGGAGACAACAAGGACATGCTGCAGAGAACATTGTGGTGTGATCTAAAGATCCACATCCAAAAGAAGCTGCTGCCATATGAGCTCCTCCCCACACTTAACCTTAGCAGAGCATAGGTGCCAAACCCCGCAAGATGAACCAGCAGTGTCCATGGGAGCAGTACAAACTGGACTGTGGAATTACTTGTGCTTTACAACATAGGACTGGAAGACAACAAACAAGCCATGAAGAAAACCAGTCCAGAATAAATAGTCTGCGAAACAATGCCCAAAATCTGTTGTATAATAAGCCACTTAGCAAGTACTAGAAGCTTTCTTTTTAATCCATCTGTCACATGTTTTTATAGCTGAAAATAATTAACTGCTCACTATTGCTCAACAAGTAGGAGTCTATTTGAAATCACTTAATAACAGAAACAACGGGAGCACCAAGACAAGGTACTGAAAATTTCATCTGGTGTCTGAAAACAGAATTTAATCGCATTAATTTCTGTGTTAGAAAGCCCAGATTCAGGGGCAAGGAAAGAAGGACTTCTGAGATGGAAGTTACTGTTTGGAGAAATTCTGAAGAAATTTTCTAAATTATTACATAGTGTTGTATGATGATAAGAGAATAAGGCATCATTCTGTCACTCTCTGATATGGATTCTAAAACATGCATGTGTTACTCAGGACTAAAAGCTGAGAACAGATTATTAAACTTTTGCTTGGATTTATCAGTTCAAGTGTATGTTTTCAAGGTGAACTTAAGAACCTAAGAGTAATATATTGTCCCTAATTGTACTTCTCTCTGTGTCCCTGCAAGGGCACATAGCCACTGCTGAATTCACTGCAGAATTCCCCCAGATACCATCTTCCTTTCTTCTGCTACAATGTGGTAGTTTTGATCTCCTCAGGGCCTTTATAAAAGCCCGCACGGGTCTTCGTTTTGAAGTTCCGTTTCCTGAACTCCTCCGAGATTTCCAGGAAGGACTTTCCCTTTGTCTCAGGAAGGAAAAACCAAACGTAGAGGGCAGTGCAGACACAGACCGCAAGGAATGGGATGTAGCAGAAATGTGCTAGACTTTTCTGAGGAGGAGGAAAAAACAAGACAGTGTTGGTGACATTTTGTACAATGATAAATAGGCATAGACAAATCCCTTTCCTGCATGCTCTGAAGTCACCCAGGGAATATTTCTGTGCACCCTGCTGACGGCCTCACATGCCTGGATGCAACAGCACCCCAGCACAAACTGAGAGATTTGTCATAGCAAGAACAGTCTTTTGAAATGTCTTTTTCTGTCTTTCTCCCCATACATAATTGTATAGAATAGAAGCCCCCAGTAGGAAAAAAGACAGGAATGTACATTGTAGAGTTCTGTTCCCTTTTGCTTCAGGAATCATCTTAGGGAATGGTGCCAGGGTCTGGTGAAGGGAAATTACATCATATCTTCCAGCTGTTCTCAACTGAGGACAGAAGAGGAATATTGATCATCCATGCCCCAAATGATTCCAGTCCCAACCTCAAATCAGAAATCACCATAGGGAGCATGGAGAAAGTTTGGTTAAGAGGAGTTCATGTCACTTTCCTCATAAAGTTACTTTGCATAGAAGTGCTATCTTGCTGCTTGCAATATTCTCTTTTCCCAGTCACTATCAAGACCTCTTTCTTGTACAGAATACTAATGAGTTGCTTTGCTTTGGGAACGCACCACAATGAATGGAAAGGCTGTTCCAACCAGAAATAGGTTGAACCAGAGCAGGGAGCCACAGATCATGTAAGCAGCTGGTCGGGACATTTGATCAAAAACTTCTGTGGGCAGAACTCCTGTTACACCAGCTGGAAAAAGAAATGGCAAGAAAGTTAATAATATTGTTGACATTACATTAAAAACAAGAGAACACATCTTAACAAGAATACCCAACATGAAGTATAAGAGGTGAATTTTTAGGTTAAATATTAAGGACTGGGTAATTATTCAAACTTTCTCACATTAGAATGAACCGCCAGGAAAGGTTTTGTAATCCACATTATTCTTACCAGGACCCAACGGTGAGAAAGGCTTATAATTAATTCAACCCCATGGCACTGTAGGGACTGGGACAAGAAATTATTGCCAACTTGTGTGGCATGTGACACTGGCAGCTTGGTTCTATTCTTACCTGCCTTCCTTCAAATTCATGTGAGCAAACAGAGTCTCACATCTACACACTCACCATGCAAACATCCACAGCAGCCTGTGTATTGCCCACCCCCAGAAACGAACAGATTCTGCCAAGAAAAGGCACATTAGTAGGCTAACAAATAGACCTGGAAATCGTCCTTCCAGGTATCTGCAAGAAAATAATCAGATGGCATAGCCAACAATTTCTAGGATTATAGCGAAGCACTGAAATGCTGGCGTACAGCCCTAATGGACTGGGCAGCAACTGGGCAGCAAATCAAAACCTTGTCATTTGTTTAAGCCAAGAATCACTTCCAAGTGTCTTGGCCTAATAGCCAAGATGACTCTGAGGGGGAATGACACAGAGAGAAAAGGGCACAGCCTGGCCCTGCACAACACTGACTCACCAGGGGCATGCAAACCCCTGTGAAACACCACTGGCAGAAATTACCTTGTTCCTTTGAGTATGCCATAGCTAAAGGGGGTCTGAGAGTTTCCATAAGATGCCTCCTCACATCTCCAAGCCCCTGCAGTACCCAAAAGTTTCACTGAAAACACTGAGGGAACTGACCTGGTCCGATTCCAAAGCTCAGGATATAGGCGAAAATGCAGGCCATGCTGAGATAAGGCATCCAGCTAATCTGAGTCTACAGCCACAGAGACCAATGGAAAACCAGTGAGGGCACTTACACTTATTTGCCACCACTGAACACCCCAGTCATATAAAAGGCAAAGCCCAACTCCATTCCACTTAAATAATTAATTAAACTTTGTTACCTGCTGGCTCAGAGCGACCATGAAGATAATGGCCCATCCTGCCATGAAGATATATCCCCCCAGCAGCAGTGGCCTCCGACCAGCATAGTCTATAATCATGTTCTGCACAAAGTAACACAGTGAAATAAAGCAAGATATTTAACCTGTATTTATAATTCCTGCCTCTTTCCTCTTCACATTTCAAAACTCCATGCCTAGTTGGCTCTACAATAACTTTCAGGATGTTGTCTGCTTCATAGCAAAAGAAGCTCAAAAGAAAGTTCTGGTGGCAAGAAGGGTGTTCAGGGGAGATGAGAATGTCCCAGCTGCACCTAAACTCTGCCACTATCCATATGGACACAAAGCAAGAGAGTTACACTTAGAGATTTCAGACAGTGATGGCAATGCAATGTCTGACCAAATAATTCTGCATTAACCTATCTGGCTGTGGGTGCTGACAGACAGCCTGGCTGCTCTGCTTAAAGGGCTTCCTTAGCATGAAAAGCAAAGTAACCCCCAAATTTATAATTAACAACCTCCTCCCTTCCAAGGGGGCCTGCATGTCACCAGAGTGCATTGAGAGTCTCACACAAGTGACAGATGTGATCAGTTCACAGCTTCCTGTGCCAATTACAACATAGGGGATTTTGTCCTGAGGAATTCCAGCCTCTTGGAATACATAAGCTGCATAAAAATACATCTGTGGAGAGAAGAAAGGAGAAAGCAGTAAGGGAAAATATCTAAATATACATCCCACTGTTTTTTCTGAAGAACCATGCAGAGTGACTAATGAGCTGTCATACAGGCTATTTTGACAGCATCCTTCTGAACCTTCCCATGATGCACAGGTGTATTTTGGGAACAAAACATCTGACATTTGAAGATCTCCACAGGCAGAGAGACACTATTTGTTCCTCTACCGCTGACAGAAAGTTGAACCCAAGAGCTCCCACCCATGTCCCATGACACAGTGCTGCCACTGGCTCCAGGGCCAGGCTGCTTACCGAGTCATTCCCGCAGAGCTGCATGGCACTGCTCAGCACAACAATGCTCACCAGCTGCCACCTCAAAGCTCGATTTTGGAAGAGCTCCCACGGGTTCTTTGCTTTCTGGCCTTTAACAGCAGCCTGTTCTGCCAGCATCTCTTCCAGCTCTGTGCTCAGGTCACTGGTACCTCTGAGCTTCTGCAGTGCTGCAAGGACAGGGGAACCTCTTACTCCTGGGCATTCTCTTCAGTTTGCTGCTCTGCAGGGTGAAGGATTGAGCAGCAGGTGATGGCTGCAGAAAGCGGCAGGACAAAGCCTGTGAACATGCCGTGACCTTCACAGAGCTGATCAGCTGTGGCGAAGCCACTTGAAAGATTTGGGGGAAAGGGAGTGCAAATCCCTCACCATTGTTTGGCAACTGAGTATTTCCCACCAGTGCCATTTCAGCAGCCAGGCTTCTCACTCAGATCTCAAGTAACTTCCCTGGGAAAGGCAGGCAATTAAGATGTTCTTGGTACACAGCACATATTTCCCAGAAAATAATTCCAGCCACTCTGCATATGAGGATTTGTATGCCACAAATCTAAGTAAATCCTTTAATATGAATTGGCTTCAGATTTGATCCTGAGCTCTTCAACCAGCATTTATTTCACTTCATAGTTACAAAACATATTTGCCATTGTGAACACAAGTCTTACCTTTTGACCGTATTACTGTGGCAAGTAAATCTATTGTAGGAAGATGCCTTTCAATTACCTCAATAGATCAAATATATTTAAGATTGTAAAATATTCTTTAGTTTGGAAGGAGGAAGTGATCATATTTACTTGATATGAAACTTCCTACGTACAAAATTTGTGACACCATTCCAAAAATTTTGGGGTCCAAGTCTCTCATGTTCTGTGAGGAGCTAACAGTCACCCTAAACTCACCAGAGATGCAGGACTCTTTGTCTCCACGGTCAATCAAGAGATATCTGGGACTTTCAGGGAACCAAGGCAGAGCTGTGAGCTGGATCAGGGCAGGAACCATGTTGCTTGCTAGAAGGAAGGGCCAACTCTCCTCCCCTCCTAGGATCTCCCTAGAGAAATACAAACAAACACAATTTATGCAACATTGCAAAGGCGGAAGGAAGGAAGGAAGGAAGGAAGGAAGGAAGGAAGGAAGGAAGGAAGGAAGGATTTAATAAGTGGGCTTCTTGCTTTATATTACCTGAGTCCAACAACCTGCCCCAGCACCAGCCCCAGGGCTGTAAATGATGCAGAGGTCAAGGCCACAGCTCCTCTGAGCTTCTTTGGGGCACTCTCAGCCAGATACATGGGCTGAATATTCATGCTTACACCTGGGAAAGGCAGACAAACGCTGACCTCAGCTTATGGGCAGAGGAGACAAGAATAAATGCAGTCAGCCACCTCTCAAGGTTGCCAGCTGCACTCTTCTGTTGTATGCCATGTGATAACTAATCTACCAGTGCTTGTCGTTTACCCAAACCTTCAATTTTACCCCTATCCCTTGTATAAGCCACTAAACACACATTTCAATATTCATCAGTAGCAGTGGGTAATTAAACTGAGACTGTCAGTGCCTCAGTCCTATGGTCTGTTCAGCACCAAATCTAAGGTTATGTGCAATGTTTCCCTCTACTTCCCCCTTTTGAGGGGAATATCATATTTTAAGTCCCTTATATTGATCATTATTTCCTGGGATGAACTTCTACAAAAACTTTTGTGTTGGTGCTGATGCTGGTGAGTGACTGACATTCTCACAAGAAGATAGAGATCAATTTTCAGCTCAAATTTTCCCCATGCACAGAGATGCTTATGTGTAGTACACAAAACATCCTCTGCCTGTGTATGCTTTAAAAGAAAGCCCTTAGAAGCAAAGTATAAAATCTGTATACACAACTTCTTAATTCACTTAGATGTGCCTGGTCAGCCTAAAGGATTAATTGTTTTAATATCTTGGATCATTCCTATTTGTATTTCTTCTAATTGTTACCACCTTCATCCTTCTATACTGCTCATGTTGCCATACCTGCATTCACGCCAGTAAAAAATCTGCTGAGCATAATCATTTCAAAGGATTTGGCCATTCGGCTGAATCCTGACAAGGCTGCAGCTATGATCACAAAGACATTGTTCAGCACCAGGGACATCTTCCTTCCAAGAGAAAAGACAGTTATGAGAACATGTGTGTCAGGGTCAGTTATCAGGTAAAACACTTCATGTGGCAGGTGCCACCTGCCTAGCCTGGAAGCTCCAGATGGGCGTGCTCAGCCCCACCACAGAACAATCCCACAGGGATTATGTAGGTGGTTTGACTGCGATAAGGAGTTGAGCTGAAATCCTTGTAGCACCTCAGCTGGGCTGGAATGTGATGAGAAGGTAATGTGGGGAAAAAAACTCTTCTCTGTTGAGTTTTGAGATATGAAATACTGTCTTATCAGGTAGTTTCTCCCTGGCAACCCAGAGTGTTCATAGCAGACTGATCTGTGACAGAAAACATGTTTCCATTATTTTTAACTATGGTGGGTATTTTGCTCCAGGGCTCCTAATTCCTCCTGGACTAAGGGAAGCTGCGAAGCTTAATTTAAACTCCAGCACTTCTTACCTTCCCAACATGATGGCCATGGGACCAGCAACCACAGCCCCAGTGAGGCCTCCCAGAGGGTAGGCAGAGACGGTGAAGGACCACAGGAGCAGGATGACGTTGCTCTCCAGGGGAACACCCGTGCGCTCCAGCCACGTTGTGTTCATGAACGTCTGGATGTACTGAGAGAGAAGGACAGTGCTGCAGAACCACCAGAGAGGTGAAGGACACCAAGAAAGGCTCCCTGTTTATTCTGGGTTTGTGCCTCCAATCTCTTCCAGTTCTTAGATGGGTTTTTAGCAAAGAGTTTAGGGTATAAAACTGTTGCTTTTGAAAAGTGGCCTTGGTTTATATCCGTATGTAGTTATTTTTGATAATTTAAAAATTAATTTCATGGGTCTCACTTTGAATCTAAGGGCAAAAATCAACTTCAAAGATGCAGGTTGGTAAAATTTTAGATTTAGATTTTGGAAAATCAGTCAAAACAAAGCTTTTGAATAAATTCTTGTGGCATTAAGTCCAGCTTAAGGATGGCTTTTGACAACAAAGTCCTGTACTCCAGATGTGAATTATACAGAGGAATCAACACATCCTTGTTTTCTGTCCCACGACAGCAGCAGCCTGCAGATTTTCAGTGGCACACCACTGTTCACAGCCCAGCGGAGCCACCAAGGAAGGGTCTGTCTTGGAGGGGAGACACTTGGATTAGCAGTACTTACTGAGGCTGGAGCATTGATGATGGAGATGTTGTAACCATATTGGAAAGTGCCTCCAATCCCAGCAGCACATATTGTCAGGATCAGGATCTTGTTCTGAAGCTGAAGAAAAGGGGCAGACAATGGATGGCTTCCTTGCACGGAATAAAATGACTCAACAGACATTCAGACTTTGAGCTGGGGGATTTTCCCGTGGCCAAGTATATCCAGTGCAGTCGGGATTCATTGGTGTGCTATTATTTCTATCCTTTCATGATAATAACACATATTTTAGATTAGAGTGCCTTTCCTGTGATGCTGCACATGTTATACAGAGCAGACAGTGTTTAGCAGTCTATAACTGCCTATTCAGTATTATCACACAGGTGAAATATGTGGCAGACAGTGGTTCCTATGCCATGTTCAGGTCTCCTTGAGGACATGTCTTCATGAGTATTGCCACTTGCTTATATTGCCAACTGACACCACTGCTGTGCCTTGGGAAGCACGGGCAGGGGAATGGGCTGCTTCACACAGCATCACAGGATTGGGTGTTGGTATTAAAGTGAGATCTCTTGACTTTTTGAAGGGTGTAGAACAAGCTGTCCTGGCTGGCCCAGCATGGCAGCTGACAGCTCACTGGCAGGCTGACAAGCAAAAACATACATCTTTTTTCCACTGTTTTGTGCCTGTGCCTTTGGTTTCCCCATATGTAGGTGAAATCCTGTGACAGGTAAGATGCACCGTGAGGGAGTCCTGGAACTGGGAACTCTGTTCCACGGTTCAAGCCCACTCTGAACATGCCCCTGGTCTTTAGCCTGGCACCTCCTTCACAATGCTGTGGGTGTCCCAGGGCCAGGATGGCCTTTGCCTGCCCCTTGCTTAAAAACCCCTCCCACTGGGAAAGCTCTAGTGTAACATGAAGAGCCCATGCTCAGGCTTGGCTGTTTGCCAGTCAGTGCAGGGCACCTCAGGCCAGATTGTGTTTTGCTACATGAATATGACCCTGGTGACCCTGAGAACTTAAATAACCCAAAGCTGGGGACCTCTTTCTGCTTTACCTGCTCATTTTCTTCTTACAGAGCCACCCACTAAAGAAAAGGAAATTTTGGTCTAGTCTCACAATAACTCTAAAACCACAAATTCAAATAATCTTGGATTTTTTTCCTTTCCTCAAAGTGTTTTCTTCTAAATAACTTCCATACCAGCCTAAGACAGGATGTTCTCCCAGGACAAAAAATACAGCCAGACTATTCCAACACTGCAGCAATCAGAGGCTGAGCTCTCTCCTGTCCCAGCTAGCAAGTACATTTTACTTGCACTTTCCATGGCTACCCCACTTCCCTGTCTTGTTACTGAGAACTGAGCTAAGGATTGGGCACCTGATATCTCTGCTCTTCCTAATTATTCTAGTTCTCCAGGTGAGAGAGTTTCCTCTCCCTACAATAGCACATTCTTTTTTCATCTACAACGTCTAGGAAGGTACCACTCCTCCTGCTCATTTCCCTGCTTTCATTATAGCATTCATCCCCATAAGTCCTGTATCACAGAGCTGTTTTGTGGCCACGAGCTAAAGTAAAATGGTTTGTTTCTCCCTTCAGGAGCCAGCAAACACTTCTGTACTCAGAGCTGAGCTGTATTTACAGAGTGACCTTCCCAAGCCTTCCTTAACTCCCGGCTTCTGCACTGTTTTCCCAGCCACTATGGTGGTGTGCAGCTGCCAGGAGAGCCATTAGTCTGTGAAATTTATCCCAAGGACTGTGATGAATTGGAAAAATAATTCTATGCAAACCTGACAGTACTTACACAGCCTTATAAAAATTCAAATTTTAAAAAAAATAGTCAATAATAATAATAAAATAGATGTTTTACCAGTCTCTGCAGCTTGTTCATCCTCTTTCGTAGGTTTTCCTCTGTCTGCCAAAGGCTCTGGTACTCTCACAGTGCTCTAAAGGATTATTTAAATCTCCAGCATAGGAATGTGTATTTAGTCACCCATTACGTTAGGATAAGACACTTGATTTGGCAGGTGTTTTGCCAGCTGATTTACATTCTCAAAATGGAGCTGCATGTTCATTAGCAAGACAGTTCAATTCATTTTGTTGAAAGTCGATGACAGTCTGGGGAAATGATTCGCCAAGATCCAGATCTGTTTAAACCCTCTTGAAGGCCGGTGTGGTTTACAACATAAATTCCTTCTCAGAGCATCTGGCACAGTTACCAGTATCACTTCTCTGATTAAGTGTGATAAAAGCAAAGAGAACTATAATTTGGTTTTTTTCTGACTGTATTTGTCCTGGAACACAATCTAAGATCTGAAAGACAGACCAGATTATTTCCCTTGGTCCCATCAGTGACTGGAATGAATGAAGCCCAAGCCTTTCAAATCCCTGGTTATCCAAGGCCTTTCCCTGTACTCCCGCCTATGTTCTGGTGACAGATAGGCAATCCAGCTGTTGCTGGAAAGGCTGTGCATGAAGGTACAGAAGGCTGTGGTCCTGTTCCCTCTCCATAGCCTGGCACAGAGCAAACAGCCACACTTAGAGCACTAGATCTTGTCAGGTACAGAAGACAGCAGTGACAGCCTTGCTTCTTTCTATAAAACAGAAAGGCACTCCCTGGCAGTGGGAAATGGTAAAATCCTTATGAATTCTAGAGATGGAGATGGAGGGATATTGCACTGCCAGCAGTAACATTAAGGTGCTGTGTCACAAAATACCTAGCTTTCAGGAGTAATCATGGTATTTTAATATCCTTTCATCCTGCAGAGTGAAATTTGTGAGGTCCCTGACAGATTTCAGAGTATTTGAAATAAGCGAAATGTTTTTAAATGCCTCTTTGTCCCTACTCAGGTTTTACTGCACCTGAACAGAAATATGAACCTGTTCCACCTCACAGAGGTATTTTCCAGTGAATGTGTAGCTAGGGATGTGGTGCTGCATGAGCTGCAGCCACTAAGTGGCAGGAGAAGTACAAAATTTGCTGTTAGGCTCTGAATCCAACATGCCAGCACTTTGCTGCCTGTGGCACGTGGGAGGGGTTAGATGAATACTTCCAACAGCTTCCCAAACAATAACTTGTTAACTGGGGAACAGACATTACTGTACAAGTCAACAGGCACTGATGATAGTTTAGGCAGCAAATATCAAGAGCAGTAATTAATTCAAAAAGGTAAGCTCTAGTTTCTTCATTCTGTCTGCTCTGAGCTTGTGACAGTTGTCAGAGCTGAGTGAAGTCCTATGGGCAGGCAGTGAGATGCTGGGGATTGTGGCACAGGCTGTTCACAAGCCTCCCTGTTCCAGAGAGGGCATAAATTGGATGTTGCTGTGGCTAGATCTATGTGCAGCTGGTTAGCTGGGAGTTCCAGGAAGTTGTCCTCTATCTTTTCTAGTAACAGCTGCCTTGATAAGGAGTGAAGGGATAGATTTTTTTTCTTCTATACAGCATCTATATTACCCACGCTTTGGTACTGAGAGATGTTCACACTGTCTTTTTGCTGCACCTTAAAAACCCCGGCATTCCCAATGTTTCGTCCTTGTTGTCAGAGTTTCAGTTGGTGTGGATGAGAAATCTCCAGGGTCAGTGTCTGTCACCAGGGCATAACCACTGCTCTACAATTACTCAAACTCCTGGCTCTGGAAGCCTGCACATAAACCCGGCAGGTTTCCAGAAGTACTGTGGGGACCCACCACCCGCTTCCTTCAAGTACTCTTTCACTGCACTGAAACCTGTCATAATCACGGTGAAATACAATGCCATGAACGTGGGAGAGGAGTTATTCAGAGAACGTGATGGCAGTCTCTGCCTGCAATTATCTGACTGCAGGAGTAAGTGGTAATCCTGCCATTAGGAAAGACCATCAACTCATTCTCTTTGATCTGTCACGAACTGAGAGTTTCCAATGTTTTAGTGTGTTTTTACACCAGAATTATCTGGATCATGTTCAAGGGGAGAAAAGGGGCCCCATTTCCATCTGTGAGGCTTGGATCTACAGGATGAATTCTCCCTACAAACGCTACACTGTAAATTGCAGAAGAGATTTGGAGGGGCTCCCTGGCTGGTTGTTGACTTTCCCAAGCTCTAGCCTGGCTACTTTTGCAAACCCTTCTCACTTTCCTGTAAGGACCATCACTGTGAGATATAAAATACCTCTGTTTGCTCATCCTGACTCTTGGATAGACTACAGATAATAAGATCTGCAAACAAGCAGCTTTCTCAAGAAACATGCAGGTTTGCTGATTTCATGGTGAAAGCAATGTTTATGGAACTTAATTGTTGAAATGAATTTTCTGTGTAGGAAATGAGTGCCCTGCTGTGACACCATTGTTCTCAGTTCCAGAAGCTTGCTAATGTTCTTTATAAAAACCCCACAATTTATGTAAGTTCAAGACACTGTATAAGAAGTTCAGGAAATGAGCTTCATCACAGAGGATTCTCAGGGCAGGGACCCATTGCTGACAGAGCTTCTGCTACCACACAGAGTCACTGGGACGCTTTCCAGACCAGTGGAGATACATGGGAGCTGAGTCCTTTGAGGACACGAGGGCTGATACAGCCAAGGGAACTAGCTGCTTTCCCTTGCTAGCTAGTATTTTTGGATGTCAGAAGAACAGCTGCATGTTCTGTATGTTGGATCGGCAGTCTGCCTTTTCCTCCTCCTGATAAGCAATAGAGCGACTCTGGGAAAATGGAGAAAACCCAAAATCCTAAAAATAATTCAATACTTTTTTTTCAGTCCATTGTGAGCTGTAGGTCATGCTGTGGCTGAACTATTTCCTTTCCTTTTAGTATCAGTATCAGTATCAGTATCAGACACTGATGCAGGCAGTTAGTTGAAATTGGGTTACCTGAAGGCCAGAAAGAGCAAAGTGCTTGGCTGAACAAAACCTGTTTCTGTGTGTGAGAGAAGAGCATTTAGACTCCACCAAATGGCATCAAATGTTGCTGAATGTTCCCATCAGAGGAGAGGAAAATGTGTGCAGCATTGTCAGTGTCAGACTTATCTTGCTTTCTTACTTAACAGTCCCTTCAGACAGAGCTTTTGATTAGAGCTATGCCCTGGCTTATTGAGAGGCAGCTGGACTGGGACACATAGTCCTGCCTCTGGTGAAAACCAAAGTACAAATACCTTTTCTGACTCCTTGTAGGGGTCTTCAGGAGCTGACATCATGCTCAGTTGATGTGCTGCTATTGTGAGCTGAGCGTAGATCTCTTTTTATAATACACAAGCTTTTTTTTTTTTTTTTTGGTTCTCTTGTTGATTTGGCCACAGTGCTTATGAAATGGATGTTACAAAATAAAGGCCCCTGAAAGATTTTCCCTACTAACAGCTGTGGGAGGTGACCTATGATGCAGGGGACAGATCACAAGGCAGAAGAATTTAACAAGAATTATTAAACACTGGAGAAAAATAACTGTGCAAAGAGACAGACATTTTATTGTTCGATGTTTTCTTATGATCGGAAGCTGTTTTGGAAGAGGTGTTTTATTTGGATATATGATGAGGCTCTGCTTAAGGAGATGTAAATGAGATCTTCTTTCTCATGATATGCCACACACAAAGCTGTAGTTTTGAACTAAAAAACATAAGAAATAAAAATAACATTAACTGTGATTTACAGCAAACCCTTTGCAAACCACATGTCCTTGGAGGGCTGAACTCTAAGTGCTATCTTTAGTTTCTTTCTAACAAACAAACAAATTTAAAAATCCATCCAGTTCTGAATGACTCACTTTCCCCTGACTTTAGCCATCACACTTCAGACTTAGCTGATTTGGAACAAGAAATCCTTCAATGAAGGAGAAAGAATTTATGTATGGCTATTATACATGGAAAAGTAAACATTTCAAGTGCCTCAAGTAGTTATGATTACACGGCTTACCTATGCACAATGGGTTGATGAAGCTCTTGGCACCTCTTGTCCATGCCACCGAGGACTGAGTTTGGGAGCTGAAATAACCTTCCAGAAAGGTCCCCCTGGCTGGTGTGGCTCACTTGTTCCTTGTACCAGGGCATGAGTCATGTCGAGACCTCTTCTACACCAAGGCTATCAGGGGTCTCAGGCATGGCATGTCCTGGGGAGCATCGTGGGTGAGACCTTGAACAGAACTGGCATGATCTCATCTCCTTGTAGGGGGAGTCTCAGAGTGGGTATGTGGGGGTATCTTTGTTTTCAGGTGAAGGGAAGATTTGGGAGTGTAAGCAGTGGGGTGGAGCATTATTCCAAGCAAAGGGCTTGGAGTTATGTGGCCAGGAGTGAACACTCTCCCTTGAGTACCCTACAACGCAGCTGGAGGAGATGCCTTGTGCATCATCATGCCAGGTATGACTTGTCACAGTAGGACACATTGCAAAATGTCATCAGATGAAGTAACAAACAAAATGCCAATGGTGTTAAAGAGCAGAGGGCACATGTCACCAGCTGGACACTCACCAAGTGCGTGCCTGGGGCTGTTTTCCTGCCCCATCAGCTGCGGGCAGGGGTGAGCGCCCTGCCAAGGGCGCCGATGCTCATTAGGGTCTGTGCTGACATGGCACACAGCTCCTTTCATCCTGCAACCCCGGGGACTGCTGTGCTGGGCAAAATGGGAACTGCCGCCTTTAAACAAAGCATCTGTTTATTCTTGAAACAATTAGTGATGGCAGTTAGATCTTGAACTCATTACTGAGCCCAAAACAATTATGATAAAAACAAGTTCCAGATGGGCTCAAAAGGAGTTGTTTTTGTCTTTACTGAATTAGAATGGATTCCATGTCTTCAAGTTCCTCTGGTATTTATGGACAGGAAACATGAATTACACACAATAATTTACTACAAACAAAAGAGATGACTGCTGCAACAGCCCATTTATCTTTGCTCATGTGCTTTCTTGAGGTTTATGTGCTGTTTAACTCATGGGGAGTGTTAATAGCATTTTTCTCTATTTTCTAACTCTGCAGTTTTGGTTTGCAGAAACTGAGACAGGAAGCTGTTGGATTTCTGCTGCAGGTTACTATCACTAAGCCTGCAGATGCAGAATGGGTAAATACAGTCTGGCAAAGAGCTGCCTCTGATACCATCATGTTTCAGTTCTTCCTTTGAAGGACTTGTGCAAAGGTTACAGTTGGGACTTCTAATTAGTTCCTCTGGCAGCTCCAAGAGCCTGCAGACAGAGACCTTTTTCAAAGCCTGTCCAAAACGGACTGAAGTGTGGGCATCAGACATATTTGTATGGAAACTTTGACCTTCTGATATCTTGGATTTTGAAGGTGATGCTGCACATTGACAGCAATTGAACTGCTCCAAAAAGGAAGGGGAACCCAGCAGATGGCAGGAAGCAATGGTACATCACTGTGCTACATCTGCTTTGAGTCCCCAGGCAGGAGCAGGATGACAGGACAAGGCAGGAGAAAATCAGTGAAAAAACTCCTGGGAAGCGTTTTTCAGGCAGTCCCTCATACCTTCTTGCACCTAAGACAAATAGTTTGGCTTTGCTTTTTTTCAGGCTTTTAGTTAGATTCCATGATTTTATGAAAGGCTGAATGTCAGCCTCACTACGAAGGTGTGTATGTGAACCCAAATATGTGGCTGGGCTGATGGGAACTTGTGGAAGGACATAATTCCAAAAAAACATAAAATGTGACATGGATTGTAATAAAGACTAAAGCTGCCCTGAGTGTACTGTAGTGCATGAAGCCAGCTTGGCTGAGCTCCGAAGGGAGTGAGATCATGGGCAGAAAGCAGCCTGAGAACTCAGGGTGATACTGAGATTTGTTTGGCCTCTCCCAGTGGGAGCTGGTGAGCCCCCTGATGCATTTCATCACTTCTCCTTCTGCCATAAACGTTTGAAAAGAGGCCTTAAGTAGAACCCTGAACAAGTAGAGTTCTCCAGTTTTGCTTAGAAAAGAAGGGAAGAAAATTGAGAAACTGATTATTACTTTTTTTTTAGATTTTATGCAATGTCTAATTTGCACATAGTCTTTCACAGAGAGTAAGTGGGATTGATTATTTGGATTCTCATCTTTGTGGAGCTAGTGAGGACCTCCTTCCAGCAGAGAGGCTCCCAAAATTCAGTTTCCAGCCTTAGTTCAAACAAGGAAGGGGCAAGAATCATGGTGCTTGAATTCAGCTTCTCTCTGGTGTCCACAGGCAGCAAGAGCAGATAGGAAACCTCTTAATTCCCCACCCAAAGGAACAGGATATTTATTCATTTATTTCATTCATTATTCATGTATTGACTCTCAGTTCTTTGACTCAGTTGCCCCTTCTGCTGGGCTGGGAGCTCTGTGGCATGATGGAGGGTGGAGCTACAGCAGCGCAGCATTTGGGCTGAAACAGCCACATGAATAAGGGCAGCCCTTTGCAGAGCTCCTGGCCCAATGAATTTCCCTGCAAGCTCAGCTCTTCTCAACTGTCGGAGCTCTCACATCCATCCCAGCTCCCACCAAAGGTCTGTAACCACACAGCCAAGCCTACTGACACTGCTGTAGTTTGGGCTCCAAGTTCCCCACTCAACTCCATTCCCAGGATCCTTAATGCAGCTCTGACCTGGAGCAGTTTCTCCTTCCCCCACAGCAACATGAGAGGTGCTCTCAGCACCGCAGTTCCCAGGGCACTCGGGAGCCCATTCTCTGGTCTGACAGACACCCACTGGTCTCTTGTCTCCTCCCCTCTCTCCCCCAGTATGTTGCTTTAACCTCATGTCCTGTCATCTTCCATCTGGGTTTTGTATTTCATCAAAGGGCAGTCGGGGTGGAGGTGGTGGAAGACACAGACTCCCTCCCCCGTCGGTAATTTCATTTCCCATTAACTGAGGGTTTAAAGGGAAATCTCAGGGCTCATTAAGGCTCTGATGACAGCTTAACCGTTTCCAGCACAAACCCAACACCAGGCCCATTCCTCATCTGAATCCAGGGTGGCTGTAACATTAGACCTGACTACTGAGCAGAGCAGACAGGTCTGGAAAGCACAGTCAGCAGGAGAGTGAAGGGTTTCTGGAGATCTTTATCAGCTCCCGTTTTCAGGAGCACTGTCTGTGTTGGACACGTGGGCAGAGAGCTGAATGCAAGTGTTGCCGCCGTTCCCCAAGTTGCCTTCAGCACCTGGTGGGACCTCACATCTTTTGGTTTGTTCCAGCGACCTTGTGCGACCTTGACAGCCCGCTGCGATCTCGCACAGCGTGAGAAGTGCCTCACTGCTCCATCCAGGAGGCAGGAGAGGTTCCAGCAGGAATTACTGGAAACCCGAAAACCGTTGTGCCTTAGTGAATGCAGGACCCTTCTGATCAGCGAAGCAACCGGCACACGGACTGAGGCACCGGCACCGCCGCCCTTTCCCCAGCCCAGCTCTCCGCAGCTGGTTCCTTTCCCTCTAAGCCAGCGGGTGTGCGGGGAACAACGCGCTGACAGCCCCCAGCTCTCGAGGGGACACTGCGGGACCGCAGCTGAGCGCACGGCGGCTCCCTCAGCCGGGGCAGGAACCGGGCGCAGGCTTCCCCCGCCGGGCAGGTCACCGTCCCAGGACCCGAGGTGTTGCAGTGGGGGTGTCGCTCAGCCCGGGCACTGCCCCGGCCCGCGCAGTCCCGCGTGCCGCCTCAGCCTAGGTGCTTCGCCATACTCTACCGGTGACTGCCCGCCCCCGGGGCGCCCGTGACCCGCGCCTCCCGTNTGCGGCGTGGCCATGGCGTACCAGGGCTTCGCGCAGGAGTACCTGGGCATGCCGGCCGTGACCCGCGCGTACACCACTGCCTGCGTGCTCACCACCGCCGCCGTGGTGAGCGGGGACCGGGGCGGGGAGACGGGGCCCCGGGGGGCCGTGGGGCGGGAGTCGGGAGTCGGGGCTAGCCGAGGGCAGCGGGTGATGGCAGCTGCTCTGCCTGTCTCCCACAGCAGCTGGAGTTCATCACACCCTTCCAGCTGTACTTCAACCCCGACCTCATCTTCAGGAAATTCCAGGTGAGGCCTTGCATGGGGTTTGGGGCCCCTTGTGCCTCTTCCCGGCGAGGGGTGGGTGTGACAGGATGGGCTCAGGGTGTCCCGCTCCCCAGGGTGGCCAGGAAGTGCTGTGTCATCCCAAGGGACTCCTTTCCCACTACTCCAACCCTCCCTTGGTGCAAGCTGGGTCATCAACACAGCGTTCCCTCTTGTCACAGGCACCTGCATGGAGATAACTCCTTCCAGCCTTTCCCTGCCACACACCATCTTGGCATTTCCTTTTTTCCTTGACTCAAACCCCATCTCTCCCTCCTCTATGACACTGTGTGTGGCAGCTGCTGTTGGGCTAGTTGGAGAGAGCTTTATTGTAGACAGGCGTGAAAAGTAATTAATTTGGTTCTGGGTGCTGAATTGCAGCTGTTTGTCCTCTCCAAAAAAGTGGAGAAATCTTCTTTCCCACATTGAGAAAGGTGAGATACTCTGATGTATCAGAGTATCATGTAAGGATGTCCCACTAGAGTCTGGTGTCCTGGGGTAGTTCTAAACGGACAGATGCATGACTAAGCATTCCCTGTGGGCAGTGTGATGGGCTGCTCTACATGTGGTGAGGAGAGACCTCTGTCCACCTCCTTTTCTCTCTCCTCTTTCTTCTCTTTCAGATATGGAGGCTGATCACCAACTTCCTCTTTTTTGGGCCCCTGGGATTCAGTTTCTTTTTCAACATGATATTTCTGTATCCTTTGGTCTCAGTGAAGTTCTCTGCTCCCATTTTGGCTTAGATGCAATTCCTCCCATCCATCTTTCTCCCCAGCATGACTTGCCTTGGCAGCAGTCTAGGGCTGTGGGTTCTTCCCTAGGTTCTTTTGAATTGAAGCCGTGACCCTCCTGCCCCTCCATCTCTGCTTGCTGCAGGGAAGACCCTGCCAAAAGGCTGAGGAAGCTGGCAGTGCTGTTGTTGTGGCTCATGCTGGAAAGCAATGCCCGTTCCTGGGGTGAGCTCTGGCTGAAGCACAGCAGGTGCCTCTTTCTTTCCTTGGGGTCAGTGGTGAGGTGAAGTTTGCAGTGTTCTGCTCTGGGGCTTGGCACCTGGCTGACAGCTTTCTGGGATGAAATACCTTGCAGCAGCTTATTTCCCATAAAGTCTTGCTATGGGGCACAGGGTGGCCAGCTGTTAATTTCCTATACTGCAACCCCTCCCTTCTCTCCTGCTCTCAGGTACAGGTACTGCCGCATGCTAGAAGAAGGCTCTTTCCGTGGAAGGACGGCTGACTTTGTCTTCATGTTCCTCTTTGGACAGCTTCTCATGACAGTATCCTTTTGAGTTGGTTGAGGCTCTTTAGTGTCTCCCGAGACGCTGTGGATAGTGCAGGGCTCTGCATACTGGTGTTGTTGTGGTGTGGAGCAGGTACCTGGCTGCTGAGTAACACAGCTGGTTTATGAACCTTCTTGGTGCCTCAGGGCAGAGGGCCTCATGCCCTGGGCCTGCCAGGCTCGTGACCTGGGAGAGCCCTGCTGAACACATAGTGCAGGTGCAGTTTCTAGCTGTATGGCACAACTTGTGCTCCTCATCTTTCCCACCCTTGTTTTGGCCTGTGCCTCATCCAGTGTTCTTAGAGGAGAGAAAAGCTGCCTGTGATTGTGCTGGTGTCTGCAGAAGTGCTCATGCCCCTGGCAGGGGGCTGGGCTGCCTCATCCCTGAAGAGGACATGTGGTGGTGTGCTTGGGAAGCTCAGCCTGAAAGGAAGCCACGTGTTCTCCAAGAACTGGTCCAGCTGTGACAGGGCCACTGACTGAGCTCTGGTGAGTGCAGCATGATTGCATGAGGCTGGCTCAGGACAAAGGCAAGAACATAGAGCCATGAAGACAAGGAGTGGGTTCCCACAGACTCCGTTGTCAGCACGTCGGGCAGAGTGAGCCGAGAGCTTGCAACCTGTCAGTAGCTGGAGGAGCCATCACACAGCTCAAGTTCTTTTCATGACACAATAATCTGATGGTGAAATATCTTTCCCTCCCGAGCATAAACCTCTTTTGAATGTCTTCCGCTGTCTTATGTAGATGGCTTAGAACACTGCTGTCCCTGCAGAGCTCTGCATGAAGCTGTGTGAGCCATTAGCATCCAGGTGGCTGCAGCAGCCATGTGCTTGGCCATAGGTGGATTTGGAGTCCAACTACAACAAGGGTAGGGGAAATTTTTGCCTCTGTCTGTCTCCTTGTGCTCTGAAGAAGAGGACTGTGAATTCCAAGAGCCATCTCACTGTTAAACTTCTGTAGAAGACAGATACTGGATGTGAGCTAGTTGTTAAGATACAGCACTTGGGACAGTGGGATAAGACTGTGAGAGCCCTTCTTTGAAGGTCATTTTGATTTTCATTTTGTGAAGGTGACTGTATGAGCTCTCTGGTCCCTGGTGGTTGTAGACATCAGCTTAAGGAGTGAGCAACCTGCGTATGCTAGTCCAGGGTATCTTTTTCTGGGGTGGCATAGAGGGAGATGTGTGTGGGAACAGTGGTGGTCAGTATATCATAGCCAGGGAAGTGTTGGTGACATAGGCAATGTCTCGGAACGCTGTGATCAGCTGCCTCTAGTTGGGGTTTCCTAGGTCACAAAGCACCCTGTGCTGCCTGGAGGTGGTGCACAGGGTGGGTGGGTTTTTCCTTGACTCGGTAGTTCCCAGCTATTTGGACTCTTTGCCAGCCTGTTTTTCCTGGGCCAGGCTTTCACCATCATGCTGGTGTATGTATGGAGTCGCAGGAACCCTTATATCCGCATGAACTTTTTTGGGCTTCTTAACTTCCAAGCTCCCTTCCTGCCCTGGGTCCTGATGGGATTCTCTCTGCTCCTTGGCAATTCCATCATAATCGATTTGCTGGGTAAGTCAAAGCTGGTGGGTGATGGGAACAAGGACAAATTGCAGCCACAGTGCTCAGTTCTCACAGGTGCTCTTGGAGCACTGGCACTTCTCTTGGTTCCACCTAACTAAGATGTTGGGTTTCCTAAAGTGAGCTGGCTGGGTCTCTGGGTGGCTGGGCTCAGGCCTGGGCTTCTGCTTGTGACCTGCTTTTTGGTGTATCTTTCCTGGGGGCAGAAGCTGGGTGTGCTGAGCTCTGCCTGACACTCATGCTGTGTCTGGTCTCCTGGATGTCTGGTGCTGCCCTCAGGCTGAATGGGCTCCATGCCTGCTCGTGTGCTGATCACAGCAAACTGCAGCATCCGTGGCTCTGCGGGGAGGTGGATGTGGGCACACAGCTGAGGGATTCTTAGAGTTTTGCCCAGCAGCTCTGGTTCAGCTGGCAAAGGAGTCACAGTTGTGCCTGACCTTGGTGGCATCTCTCCCCAGGGATTGCAGTGGGTCATATCTATTATTTCTTGGAAGATGTTTTCCCCAACCAGCCTGGAGGAAAGAAGTTGCTGTTAACCCCTAGCTTTCTGTAAGTAAAGTTGATTCTTTCTGGGCTTTACTGTGGGATTTTCCAACCTATCACTTCCATCGCAAACTGTGACTTCCCCCCGTAAGAGGGAACTGCCTGCTGACAGCACCTCAGCTCCACAGTTCATGCCCTTGTTGCATTATTTGCACATTATATACATGTGTACAGGGCCCATACAACAGCAGCTGCTACTACCCTTAGCTTTGCTAGAACTAGTATCTTCTTACTGTTTGTGGAAATGCTAGATGGATGTAGGATTTTTTCTGATATATTTTTGTGGTTTAAGAAAGCAGAATATGTTCTGCTTTGTGCATTGAGGATCAAATCTGACCTAGTGATCAAGGAAGGAGGTAGTCATCACTGTGTATTGAGCTGAGCGGAATGGTTGGTGATGGTACAATAGACCAGTGGCTGGTGGCTATGGCGTGACAACCTGGCCACAGAGGGTCAGGATGTTCCTAGGAGGGCTGGGGCTTCGTCATCCTCAGCTCAGTTTCCTAACCTGCCTGCTTCGGTGGGATGGGCATGTCCTTTGCCAGGAAGATGGTTTTTGACACACCTGAAGAGGATCCCAATTACAACCCTCTCCCTGAGGATCGTCCAGAACACCAGCCTAGAGACCAAGACCAGAACGAGCAGCAGCATCCACAGTAACATGGGGAACTTCTTTGTGTGGCCAGATTCCTCTCTTCTGGCTGGACTTATGTTGTGGCCCAGAGATCCTACTGGAATAACACCAGTTGCCATTCCGATGTGCAGTGTGTCGCTGTTTGTGTGGGTAACCCATCTTCCCCTTGTACAAAGTGGATCCACAGAGCTTTGCACACAAGAACTCCTGAATGCTTACAGAGGTGTTCTAGGGATAGGGACTGAAGTGGTGGTGGCTCCTCAGTTACCTGGTGTGGAATAAGTATCAAATGGGGTGTTAAACCAGTTACTCCTTCTCCTGCTGTCAATGATTTGCTGTGTGCCAGGTCACTCTTTCCCTCTGTACAAAGACTGATGCACCTGGCCCTCACTGTTGTGAGACATCTTTGTGGGCTTTCAATGAAGTAGTTCTGTACCATGGTAGAATGCAGCTCAGCCTCTTTCTTTCTTTCATGTCCCCCACTCCTTTTCTGGTGGTTGTTTCCAAAGAGTCTTTACATTAAAGTCTTTATTTTTCAGTTGTGTGTCCATTTCTGCCAGGGGCAGAGGCAGCAATTCATCAGGAAATTGCTCAAAATTGCCAGGTTTGGGATTTTCTTTTCTGGTGGGCAAGACAAAGTCCAGGCTAGCTGAAGATGTCCTTCTCTCAGCAGGGATGCAGAGCCATAAGGAGTGTGGGGGGTGTCTGATTGGATAAAGGGGTGCCTGGGAAAGAACAAAGGGACTGAGCTGGACACTTGATCCAGGCAGTGACTGGAAGCAGCACTTGACACTGGTAATAAAGACTGTCTGCACCTGCAGTGTAATTCCACTCTTGTTGAATTTTTTTAGTTCTGAAACTTAAACATATGAGTTTCAGGGGAAAACTAAACAAGCTAGTCCCTACCTTGACACCTGTATGAAGTGGATCAGATCATTCTTGCTAATGCAGTACAGACTGTGATTGTACCCTACCTCAAAGCCTTCAAATCTGCACACATTGTATCTTACGACAGCTCACTTAGTAACAGCCCTCTCTGCTCAAACTGGTGCACCACCACCAACTACGAAGAGAAATGTCAGTAACCAGCAGCTGACATCCACCCACCCACATGCACCAACTCCTCCTCCTCTGTGGTTTTCCAGTGAAAACACTTTATGAAAAATCAGACCTCATTTGAACAAGCTCTTTTGCTGCACCTGTACAGGTAGTAATTTGTTCTAGCACTGGTACTAAGGGCTAAGCAGTGTCAGACTCAAAAAGTACTTGCCAGGTGTTTTGCTCGTGACCTAATGATAACAGAGCTGGTGTTTCAGTCCCTAGAAAGTATTTGTCTTCAAAGTCTGCAGATGTTCTGCTTTAAATTGCTTGAAATGGGGCTTTGAAATGTAAAAGCTGGGTTATGCTTCTAGGTAGGGTACCAGATGAACCCAAGGAATTGTGATTGTAGAGCAAGAAAGCTGCTTCTGGCTGTTCCCCAATAGTCCTAATGCTGCATAAAGCAAGCTGGCTGAAGTTTCCCTCTTTCTGGATTTGGTTCCTTGACTGTCCTGCCTTGTCCCTGGCTGCTTTGAGGGACGATTCCTACAACCTCTATGGGCTTGAAAAGCAGAGAGGTGCTGCAGTCCTTGTATGCCTATACCTCATTGTGAACTGGACAATTAGTTATCACAAACTTCACAGCAATTAAAAAACTGCACCACAGATGCTAATTTAAGGCTACAGCAGTTTCACACTTATTTTAGTCAAATTCCCTGAAGAGGCTGTTGGCAGAATTCCCATGTCATATAACAAGGGGAGGCTGAAGTGTTCTCAGGAAGGCTTGGAGTTTTTATGTCCATGAGCCAAAACATGTTTTACATGGGAGGCTAAGATGCAGCAGCAATCCTAGGTTTTGTCTTACTTGCTCAAATAACCTTTCAACCTTTCTGATATGAAGCAATAGATGGAGTACCACTCTGGCACAGGAGCCTAGGATAAGACTGAATAATATTATTACTAAATTGCAAGTTTTAAGTTTCTGCTGACTAACATCTGGAAGAAGTTCCCTCCCACCCAAGAATCAGAACTGTCTCTGTTATTACTCAAGTCTAAACATGATAAATTAAGGCCAGAAAGTGTTTTTTGACGGTGCTAGCAGGGTGGGTGGATCAGCAAGGATCATAAAACCTATGGCTTTCTTATAAAGTTCTGAACATAACTGTCAGGCTGCCAGTAAAATCTGCCTTGCTTGCAATACTCATCAGTTCTGGCAGTGAATGGTAGGAACTCTATCAAAGAGATGGGGTACCTCAACAGCAAGACAGATTTTAATTCATTTGTAAGCAAGCTTGGATTTTGCTTTAAATCTCACTTCACTGGATTTTGTTTTTAAACTCCCTAGAAAAAGACAGGTTGTTTCTAGGGTTGCAAAATCCTGACATTGCAGTGCTAAGGGCAGTCATAATACCCACTTTGCTTTGAGTGCTCTGTGCACTGCAACTGGCTCTTGTGTGCTGACAGTGACCACACAAAGGCACTGGCTGCAGAGAAGCTGCAGTCTCAGCAACTGGAGGCTTTACCTGCTGTAACAGTTCAGAGACTGTGCTGTTTTCCAGATGCAGTCTTCACAGAAAGCAGGGTTAACCACACACCAGGCTGACATCTGACATAAATTACTCTAAGTCTGTGACTTCAGTTAAACTGTTCTACCTTGTTAAGTAAACCAGTTGAACACCTCCCCAAGTTCATTACAGACTGCGCCAAGTGTTGTAACAGACCAATCCTTAGAGAATTGTTTGCTGCTTCTAGTTTTAAGTCTCTTTCTCACCTTCCCTTGCACCACAAGGTTTTGGGCTATTTTACCTGTTGAAGTAAAGCACCCAGGAAAACTGAATACATGCTGAGTGTTCAGCACTATACTCAAAAGCATTAATATTAAGCCCTGGGACTGCTCAGTTACCAGAACAGCACAAAACATGGTGAGATTCATTGTTCATTCAACGTACTGAACTCAGCCTAAGTTGTATGCATTCCTTTTATTTAAAAAGTTGTCCTAATAGTGCACATTGCACCTATACAAAAGAATCTTTACACTGTCCACACACAGGTATATAAGGGCTCCAACATCTGCCACAAGTCTCAGCTAGATCACACTGCTCACGCAGCGTTCTTGGTACGTGGCATTTGGGTGGGGGGGGGGGCAGAAGTCAGCAGTACTGGGAACTCGTGGCAAGTGGAATGTGTGTCCCCTTCAGAGACAGAAAGCCCCCTGCCAATCCTAGATCCATTTGGGGAGAGGAATAGGGATAAAGTCTGTAGGAAGAGCACCAGTGTCACAACAGGAAGGTTACCAAGCTGGAGCAGTATTGGCCAAACGTCTCATGCGCCTAAGGGAGAGAGAGAGGTACAGTAAGTGCATGTTACAGTCATGTGAGGCCTTACCAAAACCAATGCTTTTGGGGAGGCTGCCACAGTTTTGTGAGCTTCGTAACAGGTTTATTTATAGACAGAACTCCTCAGTCACCTGAGAGTGCCCCTGTTGATAAGGCTAAGACACTATTTTCAATAACAGCTTTTAGAGCACTTTTGCTGCTACTGTAAACTCTTCAGTCAGCCATAGCTGATATACAAAATGACTGTGCTACTGTTAATCAGCAGTAAAAAAACCATCCTGGGAAAGAGCTGAGCCAGTTACTGTTTCCACAATGTATCCTTTGGAGAGATACTAGCTATTCATTTATATCTGCCCGGAAGAATTTCATCAAGTAGGTGCAAGCTCTCAACTGCTTGTCAAACATCACTTAGCAGGTCTCTGGTGGGCAGAGCTTCTCCTGGAACCACAGAGTGCTCCTGTGCTGGCAAACAGGTTGGCATCAGTCACGCTAGAGCTGGGAGCTTGCCCATTGCTACACTACATAAAAGGAAGCTTTGTGGTAGGATTCTAGGTAGCATGACGGTGCATGAAACTCCAATATGTTTGATTCATTCCTTCCTATACAAACAATCCCCTGGACAAGCAAAGAGCCCAAGGAAAAGAAAAAAAAGGGTTAAAAAAACAAAAAGAAAACTTTGCTTCAAGCAGGAGATGGTTAAAGTAAACATTTTGATGTTTGTGGAGGAAGGTGATAACAGTTTAATACCCTGAAGCTAAAGTTTCTGCTTTGGTGTGCAAGTCTGACATCCTGCCAGCTGGCTCTCAGTAGGGAAAGACAAACATCAAACCTTGTAACTTCTGTCAAGGGACAGGCCAAGAGAACTGTCTAAAGCAGTGGCAGTACCTTGTGTTTCTGTCCTGGTCTCTGATCTTCTTCTCCATCTCGGCATCTGTAAGTGTTTCCAGGAGAGGGCACCACTGGTCAGCGTCCCCTGTGTTGCGAATTGCAATCTCCACAGTCGGCAAAGGGTTCTCGCTGCAGGGCAGGGCACAGGGGCAACAAAGCAACATGCATCAGTGGCCCCAGAGCACTCCCCTGGGTTACCAGCCCAGACACAAGCACAAGGACAACAGCGCATCATTTACAGTTTCAGGCTTCAGCATTCCTTTTTCACTCCACTTAGTATAGTCTGGCTCCCTGAAGTTCACCACAGGCTCCTGGTTACAATCTTGTGGAACCTGAAGTTTCTGGGAAACCAGCTACACCCATCTCCAGCCACCACTGGAGAGGGATTTGTGCTGGACCTGCAATTCTCTCCCACCCAGGCCGTTGGTTGGCATGGTTCCACCCCAAAAGACACAGCTCATCCCAGTTCATTAGTCCTGGGAGTGCTTCTCCAGCGCAGCACTGGAGCTGGGACTGTTCACAGGGCTCCTTGTCTAGCCTTGCTGTTCTGCAGCTCTGACATACTAACTGTAGTTAGCACACCCCTGCCAGCTCCTCGCTGGCAAAAGTGTGGCTTTCTTGGGAGCCTGATACTGGAAAGAGCAGTCTTTTCAGACCTGCTGTTGCAACCAGAGGCTGTGGCTAACAAGCAACGAAACACCAGGCTGTGTCCCAGATCACAAGATCCGTTCCTCAGAGATTTCTCTGCCCTGACCAGCTGTATTATCACATGCACAAAAATATTTACTGCTTCACTAGCTGCTTTTCAGTAAAAGTCAACAGGAATTGACCAAGAGTAGCTTCCCAAATATTGACAGTGGAGTCGGAAGCCCAGCATAAATACAGAGGAGCCTCGGAATGTAAATGTTTGCTTTGAATTCTCTAAAGTGGCTCAGCCTGAGCTGCAGAAGTGTGTGTGTGAGAGAGAGGAGCCCTGGGACAGGTGTGCACACACATCCGGCCCCCTCCCCAGGGACATGCACCCCTACACAGGATTTCAGCACTCACAGGCAGCCCTCTCATTCCCCCAGGAAGGAATGCAAATGCTAATCATCATGGGAACACACAACATCTGCATCAAAGCTAATAATCTAAAATAACAAGTCTTCAGCGTAATGCTACCATGAAAAATTAGTCCAGAGCCTTTGGTATCTGATCCAGGGAGGAAGCTTTAATCAAATCTACTTCCAGTACTGCTGACATCCACTCAACAACACTCAAACCCAGGAATTTCATCTTAGTCCTAGAATGCCACACATTCCAGGTCAAATACTAGATATTAACTGGGTTTTTGTTACTGATAGCATGATCTCTACCTCACTTACTATGCTTAACACTGAGCAGTCACTGAATTAAATGGGGGATGGAAAGCTGGATTCATGCAAAACTAATTGCAAGGCAACTCAGACACCACATTTCTTTAGCAAAGAATCAGAGAAACTGAAAAATCCTCCCTAATCTCCCAAGCTCTACAGTAAGACAGGTCCTCCTCCCCTGTTTTTTCCTGATGAGAAGGAAAGTGCTGCTGCCAGAATGGCTGAAAGGCACTGTCAGCTGCAGGTGTCCCAGGAAAGCAAGGCAAGCTCAGGGTCCTGAACTCTGGCAGTAGTGTCAGGGGCATGCCAACAAAGCAGGGAAACACCATCTTTTGGAAAGGTGACTCCTCAGGCATATGGGTTTGGTGTGTGAGAGAACCTGTGCCATCATTCAGGTCTCAAAGGCAAAACTGGCTATGAAGTGCTGTGTGCTGCCACCAGGAGCACTCAATACCCAGGAGGGAACATCGTAGCACACATCCCCCCTGAAAATGCCATAGGCAGCAGTTACCTGTCTGCCTCCAGTCCTGCTCTTCCACTGGACCTCAGGCTTTCCTTGTTTTGTACAGAGCAGACCAGCTGAAAAAAGTGCCCTGGCTTTCATCAACTGAAAGACAGTTTCACCTCTCCCTCAGATGATTAAGAGGCACATGACTTCTCAAACCCTCAGTCCCTTGAGATATTAAGGTCCTTTTAAAACATCGAAAGCAGACCCTTTCCTTACATCAATGGAATGATGTTGGAGCAACCACCACTCCTGTGGTTTGAGAATTCAAGAACTAACCAACCACAGAACCCAAATATCATTAATCAGTGTAAGGTTTCAAAAGTACTCCTTTGCTGGAAGGAAAAAGGGAAGAGGAGGACATGTTTGTACTATGACAGAAAAAACAAGGTTTCAATTAGATGTTTTTTTCTCTCTGAACAGCTCATGTCTATGTACTATGTACAGTTCTGCTGGGGTTCGTTTTTTAGTTTTTTATTCTTCTTACAATACTGCCAGTCTAAAGAAGGCCTGAAATCTGCCTGTTTGAACTACCCCTAAAAGGAAGCACCCTTCAGTACCATGGCCCAATACATGTTTTTAGAGAGAATAGTGTGAAGTTGGCATTAACATAAACCTGGGCAGTACTGACTAAAACTTTACTTGCTGCAAGTTCCAGCAACTGAGCAGAAGCAAAGGGAAAAATGAACCCCACTCCCAAGAGTCAACACATACACAGAGTACTTTCCTGGATATCTGCAATACATGGAGAAGCACGGGAAGAAGGGACAGCACTTCACTCTCTGCTACTGCAGGCCACAATGCAGATAGTGCTGCTGTACAACAGGTATCAGGTTCTCATCTACCATCCTGCAAGTTCCCATCACTTCTCAGGAATGCCAACCCACTGCCTTGTTGTTGTTGTTGTTGTTGGATGTGTTCCCAAGCCAGAACTGAAAGTATCAGTCAGTTGTAGGGGAGGGAAAGGTAGAAGCCACCTCCCACCTTACAAGAAACATCAGCAGGATGGACACGAAATCTAACAATTTAACTCAGAGTTTAATTCACATGTGCTGGGGATCACTTTAGAACCAGGTAGTTGCTGTGGAACACTGGCAGGATAAAGACTACAACCAGAGGAAGCAGAGTGAGACAAGTGCAAGAGCAACTGGGCCAGAGCAGATCAGTGTCTATTTCTCACAGAAGGCTGACCAGACAGGAAACTTTCAGATGGAGCAGGAAGAAGGACCAGAGCTCATGGCAGCAGCCAGATTCCCCACAGTCTCCAGCTCCTCTTTGCTTACTCCCATTCCAACTACTCCCTGCCCTCTGCCTGAGGTAGGACAAGGCGGGCACATTTCCTTCTGCTGCTCAAGCAGGCCATCCTGGTTTTGTGAATTGACCCCTACATAACTGGTGTCAACTGTACCATTCCCTCCTCTGCAAATACAGCATTTGCTGAACTCTTAAACTTCCTTGACTGTCACCATGACCCGAGGTCACAAAACCTCAGAGTGTACATTAAAGGATTGTTACAGCTGCAAACTCAGCACTGTGCTGTGGATAACATCAGTTGCAGGAACTCACCACAGAATGCTGGAAGCCATTTAGGAGACAAATCACAAAGCTGACTAATCAAACCTGACAGTGCTGCATTCCAGCTGTGAGAAGGGTCTATGATCAAGCCACCTCTAACATCAGCCTGGGTAGAGAGGTACAGTTTCTGTCAGTCCAAGTTCAAAAAAACAAAGCTTGAAACAGTGGATGGCCCAAGTTAGGCAAAGCCAACAAAACAAAAAATACATCTGGGACTCATCATGACCTTACATTAGAAGAGGGACTATCCTTATTAGTTAATTCTGTCAGCAGAAGCTGACATTTCATCAATATTTGGTCCTGAAATGTATTAGACCCAACAGGAAAAGATACTTAAGCACAAGCACAAAATATTGTTAAGATGGACAGAATGGGTGCAAGCCATAAGGACTAATTTCAAAGAAAACCTTCTGCATCAGGTCAGCTGTTCTAAGATCCACTGACGCAGACACCCATGCAGTACAAACACCCCCCAGAGCCATCCAAGGAGGAGGCAGCTCAGTACCTGAAGGCGTATGTCTTCTGATGCCAGCTCAGCTGTCCCCGGATGCTGTACGCAATAGTAGTGACAAACTCCCCGCCCAGGCCAAGCTCTGAGCACAGCTTCAAGGCAAACTTCTCTGGTGAATTCTCCTTCTCTGACATGTCCCACTCAAACTGGTCTACAAGGGAGATGTTTCCTACATGGATGTTCAGCTGGAGATAAGGGAAGAAACAAGGTTATTTGTTTCCAGTTTCACAAAGGTTTGTCCAAGGTAATTGAACTGAGGAGACAGAGGCTGAAGAGAACAGAGCAGTAAGTAACTCCTGTTTCATCTGGAGAGCTCCTTAACTGAATTCTTAATTCCAGTAGCATGAAGACAACTCAGCATTGCTCACCAAGGTTAGGGTCTTCCAAAGGAAGATGGCAATGCTTTAACTGAATTATTTCCTCATCTCAGAGGCTGGGCACATGGATGTTTAATAATCTATCACCTTGGTTCTGTTCTCAATACAAAGGACAAAACAGAATCTGGTTGCAGCACTGGAATTAAGAGCTCCTTTGCTCTGAGAGAAGCCTTTGTACTCTTAGTTCCCCATAACGAGAAACCCAAATGGTTCTGCTCTCATTCTACTCCCTTCCTGTATTACCTTAATAATAACTCGTTGGTCTGACTGATCTTCTAGGATGCTGTCAGTTGGGTACGACTCAATCTGCTGTCGGATGGCAGATGCAATAGCAGGGACAAAGGTCAGGGGATTCAAATCCAGGTCATCACAAAGAATCTCAGAGAACATTTCTGGGGTCATTAGCTTTTCTGTTACAGAACAAGAATGAACATCATGAGCTGTCTTAGAAATTGATGTCTGTCACTTACAGAATACACAAAATTACCCCCACAGCATGAGGTGACAAAGGGAATCCCAAATGCATTACCTTTTGCTTTTAAAAGGCTGTTTTGTGCCAGGTCTGTAAGGACATACACACTAATACAGGGACTTACAGCCTTTTTTGTCAGCTCCGTGGTATCTAGACAGTGTGGCCACAGAAGCCACGGCTGTTAACCTCAGCAAACAGAGTACTCTCAGACCACTGAGCTGATAAACTGGCTCAGGAAAATATGCCAGTTAAACTCTTCAGACCACATGTGTCCAGGAATGACTGCAACCCATGAAAGTGGCAAAGCAATTGCTAAGAGATGCAAACACTGAATACAGTCCAAAGTGGGAGAGCTTTAAATCTTTGTCTGTATGGGGCAAGGACATTTGGTGAAGGACACAACTTTATCTCTCCAGTCTCAGGAAACTCTCCTTGCTACATACCATTCATGTTCCACGTAAATGCGTCTCTCAGTTTCTGCCCATCAATTTCCATATCAAGCCTGATTGGAACCAGAACCTCTGGCTGGGATGCATTCTCATGGATCACTGCTGGGTCATGGTCGTCAAAGCTAAAGTGAAGAGCAACAACACAGTACATGCAATGAGCACATGACACATCTGGCATCCATAGAGGGAAGGCAATCTTGGAAGCAATCCCCACACTCCAACTCCCTGATCAGGCTACAGACAGACTCCTCAATGGAAGCTTACAGGGCTATGGCAACTAATACCAGTTTATCACCTTTTATTACATCTATCATAATACATTCCTCCAACTAAAAGAAGGAAGCTTTCTAGGATTACATTTATCTTGGTTGCCTCAACTTTTATAATGGAAAAAATGTTAATCATGAGCTTCAGCAGCTTTTTCCACTAAATAAACTAGATCAAGTTACTGGTATATGTCAGTGAGAAGCAGCTTGTCCTTCACAGAGGGTCTGCAGGCTCCTCAAATGACAACTGTTCTGCAAATCAGCAAGAAATAGAAGGAACTCATCAGGAAAAGAATGAACCATTTTCCCGACAAAAGGAATGCCTCCACTCTGAGCCATGGATTGCTACTGTAACCAAGAGCCTCAAGACATACAATTTAACTAAGAACCTCCAAGTTAATGACCTGTTGGTCTTTTGTCAGTTAGAGATGAATTACAACATTACATTAACTCATCAGTACTACTGGGGCAGCATGTCAATTTGGTAACTGTTTCCACTTTCCAGAAGCAGGAAGCTCTTACCACAAAGGGAATGTTCTCTTCTTATCCCTGCCCATGCGATTCCTGTTGATCGTTGTTGAGCAGGGCACCGCATCCAGGTGATGAGAGCTGTTGGGCAGGGTCGGCACCCACTGGTTGTTCCTCTTTGCCTTCTGTTCTCTGAAGGAGACTGGATGTTAACCTGCAGGCCCTCAACACTGCTGCTGCTACTTAAGGAATGGTGTAATTTTAAACTCTAAGACCTATTACAAGTTCCTGCTATTTTATTCTGGAACCATCAACATTACTGTTTCACCAGGAACTCATGTTCCACACCAGCCTCTTGGAAGGCCATTCTCCAGCTCACAAATATCCATCTGATATGAATCCAGGTGCACCTTTATAAATATTAGATTCATATTTGGATTTTCTGTCTATACTTTACAAAAGGACTGCTGAGAAATGCAAGGTCTCCAAAAGCCAGTATGTGCAGCGAGTGTTCTGTAAAACATCTGTTACAGATGGAATGCAGTAATTGCAAAAGAAGTTGTATCATCAAACACTTAGATTTTTCTTCCTATTTTATGTGGGCAGTAACCCAATCCCTACACTCTGGAGATCCCCATTTGCCCAACAGTGCAAATGACTTAATGCAGATGGGCAAACAACCCCTGCACAACAGCCTGGGCTTATTCAACTCCTTGTGCTTCCTGCCCAAGCTGACATCTTCCAAGCAGCTCCATTCTGAGCTTGGCCCTCACCGACGCTGGTTACCTGAGGTAGGTAGGAGGTTCTGTGCTGATAGACACTGCCTTGTACTTCTCATCATTTCCATCCAAGATCTCTTCCACTTCAGATGCCTTTAACAGCGTCACACTAGTGGCTAATGTTGTATAGCCATGATCTATTACCAGGAAAGATGCCAATAATTAACATGGAAAAGAGCTATATAGCACTGTAGCATTAATAGGCTACGTAGTGACAAGCCCTCTCTGTCACTGCAGGAGGGACTAAAACAGAGATACATGTGTCCTTTGGGCTTCATCTTCTTCTAGATATTTACAAGGCCCAGAAAACAATCAACCCTTAGTGGACTTAAAGGTCAGAAATAGAGATGCAATGATCAATAGAAAAGCTGTTAAGACTCAGGAAAGGGGGAGAAACCTCAGGACAGCTCCTGCTGAATGACAGAGACCATCTGCATTGGAGAGTCCTGCTAAGGTTCTGAGAAAGAAGAGTTAGGCATAGGATCAGGAGGCACAATTAGGGTGACCACAGGGAGAGATCAGAGGAAGAGGATTAGACATTAATATTATTGTAATAGCACCAAAGGTCACAGTGGACATTCTTTCTCTAGCACAGCTAAGAATAACGCGCAGATGAAACTTACATCTTCGGGGACTGTGAGACCGCTGATTTTCTGTTGGGGGAAAAAAGAAAGCAAGAGGTCAGCAGGATACTTGGAGGAAAGAGACATAAGCCCAGAGTAAACCATTATTTTTATTATGCTTTAGTCTACAGAACATACAAGAAGTCATATTGCCAAGAAATTTAACTGCTTGCTTAAAACAATACAAATATTCCCCCTGTAGCAGTCACATCAGTAGCAACACACCACAAATTCTGGCAGGCACAAACATCCAGTCCCTGCAAGAAGCAAAGTTAAGCAAAGATGCACATCTTCAATGGGGCATCCTTGCAACACTCCTGCCTATTTGATGAAAGAGACAAGGATGCCCCTCTTAGTCTATAAAAATCTCTTCTGAAATACTGTATTGGTCTGGAGATGTGGCTTTTGCTTTGTGATGAATGTAGCCAACCCCAGGAATTCCATGATGGGTGTTTCCATTTCAGAATGTTTTTGATCAGATGATATTTGCTGCCAGGCTGAGCCAGGAGCCACCAGTGCCACCGTTGCAGGGTGCTCCATCACTGGGGCAATCTGATGTGATTCACACAGCCCTCAAGGTGCACAGGCTTCCGAATCACCAGGAACAGTTTTTCAAGGAAAAATTTTCGATAAACATTACTGGGAATGTTTACTCATCTTCTCACCATGTGAAGAGGCCACTATCTTCTTCCGTTCTTCCACGGTGGCCAGTCGCCTCCAGAGTGAGGGGTATCTCTTGTACAGGGAACCCCGAAACATGCGCAAGTAGTTTCCCACCTACAAGAAGAGAAGTGGAGATGTGGACTGGTATTCCATTTAGAAGATTTTTAACAGAAGCTGGAAGAAATTCAGCTTCTCTTTAATGATAAGAAAGACCTCTTAAGAGACTGTTTTTGTTGGGGTTTTGTGCTATGTTTGGCATCAAACAGCACCGTGATTTTTCTGGCAATACAGAAAACAGAATTTTTATCAGCACTTATTTCACTAGTGCTATCTTGTTTCACTAGATACTAAAAACCTCCCAGCCGCTGATAATAGGAAATTTAATAGGAAAACACTCCATTCATTTGCATGTATTTTTAAACAACCTACCCCTTTTTTACTTCAGTTTCCGCATCAGTGTGCAATGTTCAGTTGGAATTAAACTAAGCCAGATTCCCAGCTCTCTGACACATTATTTTTACTTTGAACCTCTCAGTCATCTAGACATTATTTGACTATAGCAAATACCCAGAGACTTGTATTTTGTTTTAAACCCTCTGAATATCAAAAGTGTGATTGCTGCCAATAGTCCTCTTTCAGATTTACTTACCATCTGTAAAGCAGTTCTGTTCTTCCTGGCATAAGATCCTCACCTGTGCTGAAGGCTACAGCAGGCCTTGCTGAACAATACAACTATTTCTAGACTCTGAAATCAAATTTTTAGACTGACAGGACACTGGCAGACTGCCACACTATAAGATTTTTATTCTTTGTTTGAGAAGACTCTTTTTTGATCTCAGTTTTTAAGCTGTATCTTTCACTCTACCCTGCTCATCAACAGACAGAAATGAATGATATATAAAAAAGAACCCTCTTCCTTCTCCATGTACCTGGTATGGCAATCTCACAGCTCAGCTGACTGCAGTCAAACTTGACATTTCACATGACAGCAAGTAGTCCCTGCTCAACCTATACAACTGGCAGTTACTTATCCAGTATTACCTTCTTTGCATCAAAGTGGGGGCTATAACACTTCTTCCTGTTTTCAGCTGTTTCCCCAGTGGTAAAGGGCCAGTGTTTCACGCTTGAAGAAGGCTCTTCTTCAGAGAGGCTCAACATCCTCTCAGCACGGGACAACACAGTGTCAGCACAGACATTGGGGTGCTAAAACTCTGCCCGCCAGTGTTTGTTGACCAGACTCGTCTGCATAAGGCAGAAGGAGCTGCACTGGCTGATTTTGGTGCTGTTTCTGAGCCCAAAGGCCCAAGTGTGGGCTTCGCTGCCTCGCAGCACATGAAACAGTCCAAATCCCTCAACAACTGTGTACAGAAATTCTCGGTGATCAGAAGCGGGACCTCAGGCTGAGATCAGGCGAGGATCCGGTCCCCACGTACCCGTGCGCGTCCCAGGGGCCGCCCTTACTGGGAACACCGGTCCCCCCAGTTCCCCCAGCACTGCCGAGGCCCTCGGGCAGCGCCCACCGAGGAGCAGAGGGGACCCGCGGGGCCGGAAGGCCGCTCCCCCACGCCAGAGCTCTCCTCCGCCCCTTCCCCGCCCTGCGCGCAGCCTCCCGCACCCCCAAGCCAGAGGACCTGGTTATCTATTAGTNGCCCGGGGCGGGGCGGGAAGGAGGGACGGCTGGGACGGCAGCATGTAGAAAAGATGAGGATTTTATTGTCGCGGGGCGGTACATAAATACACACAGAGCTCCGCACGGTGTGCGCTA
>VZTN01029242.1:16579-46105 GCA_013400515.1 Erpornis zantholeuca | reverse complement strand
TGGCGGGTGGCCCTGGGACACGGCAGCATCCCCGCTCGCCGCCGTTTCTCCAGCCGCGCACCCGGGTTGGGCTGGAAGTTGAAAAGGGAAGAGACTGTTCCCAACCCGGTGGTGTTTGGCGTAAGGCTGAATAGACACGAGGGGTATGCGGTGCCAGCCCGGGCCGGGAACGGCGGTACGAGAGCGATCAGTGCATCTGAGCATCCCGGGATGGGAACCTCGCCGGGATGAGCGCGGGGCAGTGTCCAGCACTGGCACCCAGCACCGTGGAAGGAGGAAGGGAGGGGGCCCCTTGTCTATATACAAATCGGTATAAAATCCTAACGCACACTAGTGATACAATATTAAGTCGCGAGGAGGGCTGCGGCAGGGCTCTGGCAGTCACCACGGCTGCCCCGGCGAAGTAACTTTGACAGCAGCCGCACGTCCAGTCCTCCGCAGGTAGGGTTGGTGTCCTTCAAAACCCCGGGCTGGGAGATCCTTCCTCCTTGGCCTGCGTCTGGAGCAGCAAATGGCTGCCGAAGTGAGTTATGTAAACATAGGAAATGCCATTGGATCAGTTCTACAGGATGGGGTTCAGATTAATTATGAGGGCATGACCCCATTCCAGGCTGGCCTGATGGCTTCTGGGATGCTATTGCTAGAAGAGTGTGGCCACCCTTGCCTGCAAATAACACAGCAGCTGCTTTTACATTGATAGCAACTGAAGCTGGGGCTGCTGGAACTGGAGAGTAGCAAACTTTGTCACTTATGACAGACACCTGTTGTGTCAGATGCTGAGCCTGGAAGGAAGCCAGGAATGGCAGAACCCTCTGTGTGGCTGCTGGAGGTAAGGATGATGAAAGGGGAGCGTGGAGGACACAAGCATCCCCCTCATCTGAAGGAGTTGGAAGAGGGTGTACAGCTGAAGAAGTCCTGGCTGATCTGGCGTGGGTAGCCCTCCAGCACTTTCACCTGGACCGGATCGAACTTCCAGTAATCTCGGCCTCTCAGGAAATAGGCAAAACCTGTGAATGAGAGAGGAAGGATTAGTGGCTCAGAGCTCTTTCCCAGCATTTTTTTCAGCTGTCACTCTGCAACACACGCAGTACTGAAAGAGAGCTGGAAGAGGCAGGAGATTTTACTTGAACCCAGGCTTGTAGTATTCACTTTTCTTTCATATTGTTTTAGTTTTGATTAAAAGTCTAGTTTTACTTTTTGGACAGTAAACAGGATGGGGTTTATTTTATTTTCCTGGTGGGTTTAAATATGCTGTATGCTTGTAGTGGCCCAGGCCTCTGAGGGCAGAGAATGTCTAGGACAAGGACAGGGAACTTGTGAAGACCTGCTGCAGAGCATCTGTTACTGTGGGCAAGCTGCCCTGGAGTTCAGGTTCTGGAAGCAGTAGGGAGTTGAATCACTTCATTCTTGGAGAGGAAAGAGGCACTCAGCACACCTGTCATCCCAAACACTCTGGCTGTCCCCAGTGTTTCTGTGGCACTGTTGTACTGTCTTCTTCATGGGGCACATTGGGGAGGACTGCAGCCAAAAATACCAAAAGCAGCCTGTTCATTGCTCAGCTTCCCAGGTTGAAGTGTGGGCAGTGTTGCTGTTGTCTTCTCATCACTTTCTTTGGCATGAGCAGTAAGAGGTGGGTAGGACTCTGTGACCATTCCTTGGTCAGATATTTTACTTCTCTCTATCATACACTTACCTATCAATTGCTGCAATTAATGAGAATGAAACTTCTTACTTTTATGGGCGAAGCCTCAATCCCCTACCCACTGGAGGGAACTGCCCCTCAACACTGTATGGGATGTGTTATGGTTGGGAAGTGTCCACTACTACCGCATGTATAAATCTGCCTAGCTCTTCCAGCTGGGTGGTGGTGTCAGCCAGAGCACCCACCCCAGAGCAGGCCATGATCCTACTGCACTGACCAAACTCATCCTGAAAAGCTGCGTCGATCTCTTGTGGGACGCCGCGCCAGTCGGCCATAGCCCGAGGGTAGATGTTGTCCACCTGGCGCCTGTGAGGGTTGAAGCGCCAGTAATTGCCTCCACTGAAGATGTAGATCTTGTTCTTCTCAGCCCCCCACACCAGAGCTGCCTGCACAGGGGACACAGGGAGGCCCAGCTCCACGATTGGGGTGGGGCCAGATACCCGTCTCTCGCCATCATAAATCCAGTATTGAGAATCTATCGAGGAGACAAAAAAGGAAGACAAGGGGTCAGAAATTCCTCGGTGTCTTATAATTCGGCAGTGACCTGTGCAACTGGAGCTGGTGCCTTGGCAGAGCTCCCACAGGAAGCTGGGCCTGAGAGGCAAAAACACCACCAGTGTAATGGACATTGCCACTTGTGTTTTCAAAAACGCTGCCTTGACATCCCACCTCAGTCCAGCCTGGTGAGTGTTGGTGGGAGACAGGAAGATCCATTTCAGCAGCATTTTTTGCTATTTGTGGAAGTTATAAAAGACTTGGCTGGAGGGACCAGCCTCTACCCTGCAACCTCAGCACTTGGAAAACATGTGGGCATGCACAGGCACAAGGGGGGCATGTGGCTGGAAAGGAGTGAGCTGCAGAAACCAGGAAGAATTTGCCAAGTTGATATAGAGACTGGAAGCATAGTTCCAGATTAGATTAAAATGGGAATCTCTGTAATTAGCCTACGGCATGTAATACTTTCCCCTTATCTCATTTTAACTCACTGTAGGAGCCTGCCAATTTTAGCACTGTAAGTCCTTGTGTGCAGGTCAGGTGCTAAGTAGTGTGTTTATGCAGGAACTCTGCCTGCAGAACCATGTGATGGGATTTTGATACTTGGTTCCGTGGAGCACAGATAGGGTGTGCACACCCACAATGAGTTCCCATGTCATTCTGCATGCCTCCTATTAAAGTTACACATGGAAAGAGCATTAAAGAAAACAGTAGAGCTGAAACGGGGTTTGGTGCTGGCCTTGAACTCCAGAGATGGTCAGGAGGCAGTTTCATATTTAATTTCTGTTGTTGCTGGAGGTTGCCTGGCTCAGCACCCAGGCTCCCTATAGGCTCATAAAGTCATGGGGTACTAGGGAATTTCCACATCCAAGTCTCTGAGGAGCAGAGAAAATGCTGTACATTCCCTGAACAGGGCCCTAGGGACACAGGCACAGGTGTTTTACAACCAGGGAAGCTGCTGGGACTCACTTCTAGCACAGTGCTTCCCATGACAGCTGGGGAGATGAAGCAAATGTTTCCTTATTTCTGCTCTGCCAGCAGCATTGCCAGGGCAAAGGCTCATTGCAAACGTTTGTGTTCCAGGGAAAGAGAATAGCCTGCATTTAAAACAAAAGTGACCCTTTGTTCTCTCTTCCCTCCTCAATACCTGATAAAAAGTTTAAATAGGTAAGGAAACAAATAACAAGGATTACTGGTTTGCTGAGGATTTCCAGATTTATTCTCCCAGGAACCTGCTGGGTCCCAACTACTGCTAAGTAATTGAGATGCATTTCTGAGCCATCTGATTGTGATCCAGCTCTTACCTTGGAAAAACCAGATATTGCCGAGAGGATCCTCAAATGTGGCATCGACAGAGCTGGGGATCCCCTGCCAGTGCCGAGAGGCCAGAGCTGGGTAGCCATCCTGCAGCTTTCCAGCTCGGAGCCGCCACACGTAGTGGGACTTGAAGAAGAACAGCTCCCCTCGGATGGTGGATGCAGCATCAAAAGCTGTGTCACAGGCATCGGGCTGCACAGCCTGCCAAAGCACAGCGGGTCAGGGGCTTGGACCCCAGGAGCACCCCTCACCCTGACCGGGTTCAGCCAAGGGGAAGGCCCTGTGTCCAGGCAATTGCCCGGTTTGGGTTGGGCATGTGCTGCCCAGAGATCCCTGCACATTCCAGTGCCAGCTGTGGGGTCCGGGCCTGGGCTCAGCAGCATTAGTGGAACAGGCAGACACCAACCCAGCCTGCTGCCAGCCTCTGGGTGAGGGCAGCCCCAACCAGGGTGTCAGGGGAGGGCACAGACGAGCCATTCACTCACCTCCACATTGGTGATCTCATTTGTTTCGAGGTCTGGTTGGGGCAGCTCTGCTGGCTGTGTTGGGGTTGGGTCAGGATCCAGTGAGGGTTTCCCATAGAGGTACTGGATACCTTGCTTGTCATCCTCACTCAGGCTTAGGGGGTAGCGGAAGATATAGAAAGGAGACATCAGCGACTTGGAGACAGCTGTGTGCTGCAGGCCCAGGACGTGGCCAAACTCATGAGCAGCCACTTGCAGAAGGTCAGTGCCTACAAAGGGAGAAGGAAGATACTTTTTTCTGCTCACTTGCTTTTGCCTCCTGGGCCTGTTCCTACCAGTTACCAGACACTGACATATATTGTAGGAGTCCAAAAAGAGGAAAGAGAAATCTACCTCCACTAGGTTGTTCCCAGATTTTTCCTGTGTATCTCCAAAATACATTTGTGGGGGTTTTTTTTAGGGAGTCAAAGGGCGTAATAAAGGGGTTCACTGGTTCAGAAGCACTGTGAGTCAATTCATACACTTGGATATTAACCTGGACACGTTGGTAATTTGCAGTTCTGTTGTCAGAGGCTCCTGCCACCTCATCGGCTACCAGGAAGAAAAGGGTTTTCCATGCACTTTTGGAAAGGAGAAATTTGCGCAGAGAAGGAAGTCTAGACCATAGGTGTAGGTGGTGGGGTGGTAAGGTTGGTGTTTGTCCACCCAGCCTTGCAGCAGTTGTTGGCTAGAGCTGAAGTTTAGCGTGTCCCTGTTAGATCACACCCACTGTGGAAGATACTGGTGTGGGTGAGCGAACTCTGGGATTAACACTTGCCAAAGGCCGTTGTCACACAGACAGCAGAGGGAGCTCATTTATTGCTTGTCTGGGGACTGTGTCAAGAAGGTGTCATTTAGAAATAAATCCATAAAAAAATTATCCAATGTCAAGGCCTTCTTCACCAGACTTAAACAGATTAATGGGAGATCATGTTTTAGAAATACATAACCTTGGAACATCTACAAAAGGAGAGGGAGAAAAGGGGATTTCAGTACACGAACTTGTATTGTTCAGCAGATTTTGTTTAGCTTGCAACGGGTCCTTTTTAAAGCTGATAAATTTCACTGTGAGTAGAGGCTCTTTGTTGACAAGTCCCAGCATATTCATTCACTTGCCTTCAGCCAGAAATCCTCCAAGCTGCAGCCCAAGTGATGAGAACAGCAGGGATGTGAGTCAGCCGGCCTTGATGCTCCAAGCAGGATTTCCCTGCTGGCTCCAGGGGAGCAGGTCACTTCTCAGCATCAGGACCGGGTGGGACAGGGGGAGTGCAGTGAGGAGGAATGCCTGGAAAGGGTGAGGGGGAAGGTGAGCCCCGGCCTTCCTTCACTGGCCAGTTTTACGTGGAAGCGATGAGTTTGCACAGCACTGACCCGATTAAATCAACACATCTAGGTCATCTGAGAGAGTGGGATTTCTATGCCAGTGATTTATTACAAACTTTCAGACACTTCTGTTTGGCTTGGCAGGATCCTCACTTGATGCTTTCCAGTGTTGGCAGATCAGCTGTGCTGTCAAATTCTCCAGGGGAGGTGCACAACAGCATGGCTGAAGGAGATGTGCTGGGCAGCATCCCTGTGTCCCTTGTGGATGGTCCTCCATGTGGGGTCCTGCTTCCTGCACAGCTCTGGATTGACCCCAGGGCACACCTTAGCCCTCCTCACACTTGTGCTCTCCCATCTGTAAAATGAGGCTAAGGATTTCACTGTCTCTCTGAGAGCTGAGTCAAGGATTTATCCATGTTTATATCATAAAGCTCTTTTCAGCATATTAAATGGCAATTAGCTCCAAAGAGCTTTTACAACAGTTATTTATGGATGATATGGCGGGGGGGGGGGGGGGGGGCAGGAATGCCATGGAACAGAGTTGGATTCTGATGGGAACTGGTGTCCATTTTCAGTTCCTGGTTTGCCCCTAACAGTGTTTTATGGGAGAATGTAGGAAATTGTTCAACAACACAGGCAACCCCAAGAGAGGGCGAAAACTGACAGAGCCCACCCCTCCCCAAGGAGCAGAAACACTTCTGTAAAAATGTCCTGTGCTCTGTGATTCTTGTTTTGGGTCAGCATGAGCAGTCAAACTGGCCTAGAGCTGACACTGACATGGGCTTTGGGGCTTTGGCTACAGTCCACTGCCATGGCCAAAATTTTTGGGAAATCTCGGAGAGGCCTGAGGTTAACTTGGGGTTTGTGATTATTTCTTTGTCCCTGTAGATAAACTGGGAAAGAGGCAGAGGAGCTGACCTGGGTTAATTTTGGTGAGTCTTCCAGAAAACTGATGGTCTGGGCACTGATCCAGATGGTCGCAGGCAGTACTGTAGTATCTCATGAGATACTGTGACACCAGACCCTGAGTGCCCAAGCATAGAGCTACCAGCTTAGATCTATTATTAGCAAAAATTTAAAAAAGAATCTTAACTGGATGTTGAGTTGTTTATGGTCAGAGCATTCCCAGGCCATGGGGACAGAGCTGGAGCCTGGGTGTTTTCCCTTTATGGACTTGTTTGAGGGCAGATGGTGAACAATGTGTGCAGGGACTGGGACTGAGACTGCTCTTTGGAAGACAACTGTGTCATACGGAGCTTAAGCCTTGGTTTTCCTTCATCCTTTCCCTGTGTCATTTCTAATGATTCCTGGCAATGCAGGGTGCAATTCCCAAGTGACAGGGCACATAGCTGGGCAGAGGAGCCCTCTCTCTTTCTCCGCCTACACAGGAGGAGTCCATGGGGAAGCTGGCATCTTGCTGCTGGGCACAGGCTCTGTTGTGGCTGAAAGATGAAAAGACCTGAATACAAGCAGGTTTCTAAGTGGTGGGAGATGACAATGCTTACCACAAAAATAGTTGTTAGCTCTCAGTTTTACAGATTTCCTATTCACACCACAGGGGAATAATTTCCAAGCTCATTCACAAACACCTTGGGGTATCCATAGCACTCCTTGAAACAGTACCGTACCCAGGTTGTTCCCAATCGTCCAGGTCTCATCATAGTCAAAATGAACATCTCCTTCCCGGTGTGTTTTGGGGAAGAATGCGTGTGCTAGGATCCCTCCGGGCCCATCAAAAGGCAAGTTGTCTCCATGCCAGTACCTGGAGGGAAGACATGTTGCACCTCAGACAAAGGGCCATGGAGCTCCAGCATCATATGACCAATGGTAGGAGCCACCGAGAGGGGACAGCATCTCTCATTCCCATCCTAAGTTCATCCTACAGTCCAGATCAACTGCTCAGAGCTATTCCAATTGCCACAAACCAAGTTCTGCATGAGAGCCCCGAGGAAGCAGCTTGGTCACACCAAGCACTGAGGAAGCAGAGCTCAGTCACACCAAGACCTAGAGAGTTTGTATGTTTTCTCAGGGTTGTTTCTCCCCTCCCACTCTTCAGCTTCCAGCCCAGAGCTGACTATGGAGCCTAAAGAATTCAGGACGTGACTGCTTAAGCCAAGATTAAGTTGATATTACTGAGTGGTGAGGGGCTGCAGAGGGGCAACTGGCAGCAAACCCAGCCAAACTCTTAGGTCCTCACTCAAGCCAAGCTGCTGATGAATAATGAAGGAAACCCATGAGAGATGTGGCCACTTGAGAGAGCCCAGGGAGGCACAGGCAAATACACAGCATGCAAATCACATCACTGCTTGGACAGCCTCCACTGCCTTCATTAGCTCTGTGCAAACGTGCAGCTCAGGGAAGTCTTTGCCCCAGTGCATATTTTGCCAAAAGGGAATTTCAGGCCAGGAGCCAAGATTCACTTAACCAAGAAACTATATTTGTCTTTGGGCAGACAGTTACATCATTCAGTCAAGGGACAGGATGGAGGACCTGAAGATGGAAAGTCAAAACAAATGCTTAAGAAAACAGCCTGTGGGCAGAGAAACATAAATGTACCAGGAAAATTAATGAATGATCAGTAACGGTGCTGTGCACAGCCAGTGTGGAACAGCTGCACTTACACCGAGCTGCGCACAACTGACAAAACTGAAAAGATCCCAGTGTCTGAAAGCAGAAATATGAGCCTCTATTTAACTGCCTGAGTTGTGTGCTGGCAGGTCTGTGCTCTGGTTACAGCACTGCTCCTCTGGCTGGGAGGAGGGTGCTGCTGCCCGCCGCACTCACCTTGTGAAATCAATGACGATATCAGCCCGTCCCTCCTGCACCTCGGTGAAGGTCAGCGGGGTCACATCACTCCAGACTTTCAAAGCTTCCTCTATGGTCCTTCTCACTTTAGCTTTTACAAGTTGCCATGGAAACCTGATAATTCTGGAAGGCAACAGACACGGGATGAGGAGAGCATCAACTGCTGTCCCATGGACTGCTGCCACAAAGACACCAGTTCTACAATCAACATCACTAGGGCCACCACTCTCAGCACCAGAACATCTCCAATCCATACATGCACTGCTCCAGCAGCCTCTACCAAGCAACATGTGCAGCATATAAATCCCATCAGTGTTGAAGCCCTCTGGCAGGTGTGCCAGAGATGAGTTCCCTGGAGAGTTTTGCAGATTCTGTGTTGTTCTGAAGTGCCACAGCACTCTCCAGGTCTGTCCTCTGTAAGGCTACCACCACAAAGATTCCTGGGAGTGGTGTGATGTGATTTCTTCTCCTCAATCTCTGCATTTTTTGCCCCTGGAAACTTGTGTTCGCTCAGCAGTTGCTCCCACTTCCTCCAATAAAAAGAGCAGACTTGTCACAGAGGGAAGTTTCTTTTCCTTCCATTAACAGTATTGCTGTATGTAAATCTCTGCTGTGTTTCTTTCTTTAACACTATTGACCAAAAAGGAAAAAAAAAAAAAAAGAAGAAGCCTTTCTGTTATCTACAGCCTCCTAATGGTGTGAGGAACTGTCTCCTGTATTGGATTAAGCAACAGATGATTTACATGCTGTCACAGTCCATATGACTGTGCTCACTTCTCCACTCATACCCCTGGGGAGGCAGCACAACCCTCCCGCCAGCCCGTTGAGTAGATTCACAATTGAGAATGTGTAGGGTGATTTGGGCAAAACTTTACACCGAAGTCGTGTTTATGGGACCATCAATAACAGCTAACAAAAAGACCTTTTTAAAATAAACTGTGAGGTGAGCCCCCCATGGCGTGGCTGTGGGGGCAAAGGCACAGCAGGAGAGTGCTGGCGGTGGAGGCTCAGCTCAGCTCATGTGAGGGAAGTGACGGCGTGTGCCCAGGGATGTTGGCTCGGGACAGACCGAGGGCTGATGCAGTGGCTGTGCACAATGTGCTTGGGCAGGGGTGGGTGGGCAGCTGTGCTTATGGAGCGTGTGCTTAAGAGGATGTGGAGGTGCTGGGGACACAAGCCTGCTGTGGTTCAGCATGTGGCTCCCCTGGCCCCTGCCTGCCCTCCAGCTCTCACGATCACATCACAGAGCGTGCCGCTCTCCAGGGAACATCAGACTGAGCAGCCAACCAAGGGGGAGGGAGAAGCCAACCAAGCCTGACTGCCATTTCAGGCCTCCCTCACTTGTAGGTGAGATTGGTCTTGTCCCAGCGTCCGCCGGAGAGGACAAACCGCTTCTGCCGGTTCCGCCCGTTCTGGCCATCCGTCAACACCGGCAGGTCCGGCACGCCACAGCGGGGGGGATTCCAGCGAGCCGCCTGCCCAGCTGCACCCACGGGGAAGCCCTTGGCAGGCACACCCGTGCCCACAGCGTTCACCAAGGCAGACAGCCAAGGAGCCTGCTCCTTCCAGGTGTGATGCTTTTGAGACATGTCCTGAAAGGCAAAAGCAAAACATGACTTCAGTGTCCGTGAAGACTCTTCCGGTTGCAGAGTGGTGGACAACTGCCCACAGCAGTCCTGCAGCAGTGAGTACCACCTCTGCACAGGGCTGTTTCCTACTCCTAGGGCACAAACTGCTCCCCTCAAACATGCTGTGTTCCCTGGGCTCTGCTGCTCTGAGGCTGGGTCGCACCTGGGAGGCACTGTGTCATGCCATGGCACCCACTAAGCACTGGCTATTTTTGGTCCACATTTCCTTGGCAGCTGGCCGGCAGGAAATACTTTTGCAAGCTGTGGATGAGAACCAGACCCTTCAAGTATAAAACAAATCATTTGGGAATAAATTCTCCCCCTTTGCCCTACATCCTTTATTGCCTCCTGGCCCGGGTAGAGATGATATTAATGGGAGGAAGTCTTCAGTTGCCAGCAGGCAGTTGTACTCCCTGTTGTCACTTCCATGGTGTCCTCTTGCAGTCCTGGCACTGTGGGCAGGCTCTCAGCATGGCCAGTGAGCATGGCAGAGTGGGACACAGGGATCTGGGGGTGAGGGCCCAGCCCACGGGGCAGAGAGCATCAATGACTCCCCTGCAGCCCCTATCACTGCCGGAGGGAAGGACTGGACCATATCCCCTTGTCTCCCAGTACCTGTGATTCTGCTTGGGATAAGATCTCCTGGACTCTTCCACACTTAGTTGGAAAAGCAAGGTTTCTCTTGACAACTTTAATTAATGCTAAGTAGCTGGCTTCCACTGGTTTCCCATGTGACGATGGGACTATATTGCCACCATGAAACACAACCCAGGCGTCATCTCCAACCTGCTGTGAGGCATGTGGGGTGAGAGGTGCTTGGTCCATGTCATTGTGCTGCAGAGGGCCAAACACAGATTTTATTTTGCCTGATTTTGTGCAGCATATTTAAAAGTGCTTGAGCAGAGGGAGGAGCTCATGCAGCAGAGGTTCACCTCTACTTGGGCAGAAGGGCTCTGTCCCACAGGGCTCCAGAGGGAAGACCTGGGCTTTAAGCATGCTCTTTCTTCCCCTGCAAAGAGCTGCCTTCTTCCAGGCCAGATTTCCTGGCTGCCCTGCCAGGGACACAAAGGTCAGGATGGCATGATGCCAGAGCTGCCATGATGCTGTGTAATCCGCGTGCTGCCACCACTCTGTTCCCTACAATGAGCCCATTCATGCGGGCTGGAATGAAGTGTGAAGACCTTGGCATTAATTCCGCTACTGAGCTCCCGGCTCTGCAGTGGCCCTGTGCCTCTGAGCAATGCACGGATGGACAGGGAAGCCAGGGAGGTCACACAAGGTGCAGTTTAGGTGTCCACACATCACTTTAGGCTTTTTGTGTGTCTGTCACCACTAGTCTGCTGGCTTGTCCTCCCCAGACAGACAGACACCCTTGGCGGTTTGGCACCTGCCAGCCTTTGCCTTAGAACCATTGATACAATCCTGGTGTCCCAGTGCACTTTCACACACCACAGGAACTGCAGCAGAGCAACACATGCAAAGAGAGAAAGCCTTTTCACATCCTGAATGGCAAAGCTTATCCAAGCCACCAGCCATGGCCCTGAGTATCCATTCAGTGCTTTAGTGGGAAGAGGGAGTACAGGCTGGCCTGCCTAGAGGAGCCTGCACTGGGCTGCTCCTGCTGAACACTGGAACCCTGCCAGGTCAGAGGTACCTGTCTCTCTCAGAGGAGCTCCCTGAGAGCCACCTGGCACCCTGCCTGGGCTGGCAGCTACTGCCTGCAAAGGACACATGGCAGGAGAAGCTGACAAAGTTCATGTTCTGGCCAACATCTTGCTCTCAGCCCCAATGACACCAAAGCACACAATGGCAGCTGTGTCACCAAAGCACAGCCTGGAGAGCCACTTGGCCCCTTCCTTCTGGATGCTTCTGGAGCATCCACTGCCACCAGAGACAGGTCCTGACAGCTGAGGACTTGGGGTGATGAATGTATCTGGTTTTCCAAGGCAAGGAAGTGCAGGAACTAGGAGCACTGGGAAACCCTCAAGAATTGCTCAGGCAGGTGAGTGGGCTGAGGCTGACCCAGATGCCTTACTCCTGTTTATTTGTCTTGGGGATACCATGCACACTCCTCTCTTACAGCCTGGAGCCACTGGCTTAAACTGGAGATTATCACTCTCCTCTGACCTGGAGCAGAGAGAGGAGAAGCTCCCTGTTTCCTTCTTGCCCTGAGGAATCCCATGGTCAGAGGCAGACCAGAGACAGCTTTTCTCTCCCCTCTTTGGTTACCTCAAGGCCAGTGTTATGAATCCCAGATTTCCAGACCCCATGTTGCCTTACCAGGACCCTCCCTGCTCCTCCTGCCCTTTGCAGAGACTCAGTCACAGAAGAGGGCACAGCGTGGTCCTGTGAATGGCTCTGGGTGGAGGCAGGAGGCAAGATCTGCCCTGTTGTCCTGTGTGTGCCCCTGGAAAAACAGTGACTCTCTCCCTGTCGTCACTGCACCGACATTAGGACCATGGCAGGAAAGGGCTGGAAAATGCCACTGCAGGCGCAGCCAGCAAGGGGAAATGTGACAGGCAGAAACCACTTGCCAAACAATGCTCAGGAGACACTCAGACTGGAGATCTTGGTCTCCTTAGCTGGACACACTTTGTTGCAGGCACTTCCCAAGGATTAGATATCGTGTCCGCTCACTTAAGTTCGCATCATTCCCACCCAGTGCTGAGCCCACCCTCTCCTGGGGAGATCCTGCTTTGTTTTTTGAGCTGTGGTACCGTGCCCTGACTATATTGCTTAGGGGTTCACTTAGGGCTGTGCTGCTGCTGAAGCTATTACAGACCTGTGAGGAGAGGGGAGGAGGGTACGGGCTGCTGGGTACCCATCAGAGCATCCCTACTTGTCCCATCCCACCAGCAAAGGGGAAGGGATTACTGAACAAAAAAGCAAAGGAAAACCCCTGCAGCCCAGGACAAGGTTTGTCCTAGGAGAGTGCAAAACAGAGCTGAGCCTCTGGCTGAGTGTACGCAGCCACTAGCACTGTCCTTCCCTGTATAACCCACAGCTGGGGTGGCTGCTGGACATGGGAACAGCTGCTTTGTAGTCAAGGAAGAGGCCATGGCTTTGCAATAGACACTGATTGGTAAAATGTGAACATAGCACAAGAACAGAGAGGATTCCAGGCCTGAAACCAAGGGTTGAGGACAGTGAGGACAGCAGAGGAGCAAAGCTGTATGCAAGGAGGGCTGTGCTGCAGGTTGGTCGCAGCTCCTCACAAAGAAAGTGCCTCTCCCTGTAGCCTTGTGACTGGAAGGCTGAGGGTGAATAAGAGGGAATGGACAGATCACATGGAACAGCAGAAACCACAGTGGAGGTACAGGCTGCCCACTCAGTTCCTCAGAGCTTTATCAGCCTTCAAGTGCTGTGATACAACAGTCATCACCTCTAGGTCTGCTGAGGCCGGATGAATACCAGCCAAGCTTCCCAGAAAGTGTTCCAGCTATCCCAAGGAGCCAGGAGCATCTTTAACCTCATTTTGTTGGGCAGCACTCAGCCTCCAGAACTCCCAGGAGGAGCAGCAGCTGGAGCAGCACAGCTACAGTGGAGTATCAGCAACAAAGTGTCTAAATAAGCACAAGAGTGAGGCTGTGCCAAGTACTGACAAACCCACGGTTCTCCTCTGCCTGGGTCCATCTCCCTCTGCCTGCCCTGAACTTAAACTTGTGTCCTCTCTTGTGAACCTCATTACCTGGGCTCCTGGCTGCTTCTGCGGCATGGACATGAAAGGAGACCCCTCTCCCTGTCAGACAGGAGTGACTGGACAAGTTACAACGTGAATCCAATCAGTCTTGGATGCTTCCCCTCTCACTGGGGCTGTTTGCTCTTATGTTGGGGAATGAGCTCATGGACTCTGTCTCCACTTCGCTGTCCCTTCTGCTGCTGCTTTTCCTTTGCTTCTGTTTCTGCTTTCTCCTTTTGTTACTCAGACTGTTTGTCAAGGCCCTGGTGTTTGCTGCCTCTCTGGCTAGTAGCATTATTCTCCTCCTACCTACAAGCCTGCACCTTGGAGTACTCCTGCCCTTATTTTGGTGGGCAAGGACAGCAGAGATGCTTTTTGCTGCAGTTCTCATGTAAGGCAGTTCTCTCACCCCATTTTTGTCGACGTCCCCCATGGGCTCTGCACCCTTAACAGCAATGTTCCTGCCTGAGATCAGCATTGTTCTCCTGATGCATAGATGGCTTTTTTCCAGTCCGCCTCTCAGCCCAGCATGGAGTTGCAGGGGTTGGATTTGAAAGTGCAGCTACAGCTGACAGTTAATGGTAAAACTGGAACCAGCTTCATTCTGGTCAGATTCTGTTCCAGGAGCAGACTGGGCTCGGAAGATGCTAATGCTGCAGCTGAAATTTCATGGCAGAAATATGACTGTGGTCTGGTCTAACCCTGAGCTTAATATGCTCCTGGTCAAGGCACTGTTAGTGGAAATAATGCCTAGGCAAAGCCACCAGATTCATTGATCCTGCCTCCCCCAGAACAAGGCAGAGTCTCCCAGCCCTTCCGTGAATTCTTTGCTTACACAAAATACTTCTGCTGCAGGACTGGCTCCTTCATGCTGGGCTGCGGCCTGGTCCCACTGCAGACAGAGCCAGGGAGAACACAAAGGCTGAGGCCAAACGGGAGCTGCTGCAGTGCCTGGCCATGCATACACAGTTGGATGTTCCCCTCCACTCACTTCCCATACTCCATGGCACCATCCAGCACTACCTCCTGGGGCCTGACAGTTTGTTTCTGGATTACTTGGTGGTAGTTGTTGTTGGCAATGAAAAAAGGAAAATGTTTATTTTTTCTAAGCAACATGGAACATGAAACATTACGGATTGCAAATGTTTATGCCCACAGACAGAATGAGAAGAACCAGGCTTTGGTGTAACAAGAGAAAGCAAATGAATAAACACTGTGGGACTATTTTTATTATCAGACATTTAATTATGTGACAGTTTGTGAGACTATTCCATCAACAACACCACAACCAAACCGCTGATGTCACTCAAGCAACAGTTTGCCAGAAACAGGACTACTTACAGAGCAAACAAGCCTCAAGATGCTGACATAGCAAAAGGTTTCAAGAGCCCTTAATCTGATAACCTAGAAATCCCCTTGAAATGAAGAAACTGCTCTAGGATGTGGCACAGTCCTGGCAGGGGAGGAAGGGGGTTGAGATGTTTTGTTCATTGTGCAGTTGCATCCAAGCTAAGGGGAGCCATAAGCTATCAGTACCTCTCTCCTGCCCAAATCCACTAAGAGGAGAAAGGCTGATCACTTGCCTGTCCTTGCTGAGACTCATCTATCTGCACCAGGATCTCTGTGAACCTCTAAAAACAAGTTTGTGGCCCTTAGTGAACCCCTGAAGCTCTGCTTTTCATTTTGCTGGTCAGCTATGTGCAGACTCAGCAGTGCTTCCATTCACTTTACAGGCTGAGCCATCCCTGGTGCAAGAATTCCCACAAACCCTTCATTTACCTGTCCGCATACTTGGGATTAGTAAGAAAAAGCTACTTAGTAGGAAAAAGGACCAGCATTTCTGCAGGACAACTTTCCACAGAAGATTCTCTTCAAACGATTCCTACACAGTGCATCCCTCCCTCTGCAGAGCCCCACAAGGTGTGGTGCCAGGGCTGGATAAGTGTGGGGGAAGCAAGTGTAACATAAACTGGAGAGGGGGATCCTCCCCAAAGTGCTTTTCTCCTCCCTGCTCTCCTCTCCCTCCCTGATCTGCTTTGCAGCAGCACCCCCAAGTCTTGTCACACTGCAGGCTGTGTGTGTGTGCTGCATGTGGAAGCACAAACACAACAAACCCGCTGGAGAATAACTACTTACGTGTGTTTCGAGTCTCTCTGAGAGCAGAAGATAAACACGCCTAAAATTACCCCAACAGTAACTGCAGGATTTAAATAGACAAACCAAAGAGCGCAAATCAAACCTTCCTGCGGGAGCTGCCGGAGCGCAGGCAGGGGCTGCGGGGAGGGCAGCACCCCGCTTCCAGAGGGGAACCTGCTGTGTTCAGGGTGAGAGCTGCAGGACCTCTGATGGATTACGTTGGTAGCTGGGAGGGTGCCCACCACTTCTCCACGGAGAGAGACCTTCAGAGCAAATGAACTGACTTTGATTTCCCAGGGGAGCCGAAAGCAATGCAGGAATTCAGTGTCTGCGCGTGCACAGTCCTGAGGACTGCAGATCTTTTGTTCTCAAGTTTTACAGTGGACACCAGACACAGCCTTTATTCTGCTCTCAGTTTTCTCTGTCTTTATTTAGGCATTAATATAAAAGTGAAGGAGATTTACAGGATTTGTCTCAAAGAACACAAGTCCTTCTGCAACTTGTCCTATAGCTTTAAAAGGAATCTTAGCCCTTGATTCCCTTGCCTCTCAGTCACTGCTGTTGCGACTTGCTATTGGAGCACAAACAGCCATAGTGAAGCATACTCCTGCACCTAGGGCTGTCCCTGCCCACCCCACATACTAGCACTTCTTGAGGATGTCCTGTGGTCTGTCTCGTAGGAGTGTGAATCTCTTCCCGGCTCAGCCCCTTGGCTCCTTTCTCATTCATCACCTGACAGCAAAAGGTGCCCAGACAGGAAATTAGCTGCTGCCAGACACTAGGGAAATATCCCTTTGTGCAGCAGACTCAGAGTAGTCGGAGAAGGGAACACGTGATGGTGTGGCACAGCTCTCTGTAAGAGAGGGCAGAGAATGGCTGAGGCCACGGGCCTCTGTCAGGCCAGCACTCCCACCTCAGCTGTCCTGCACTCACGTATTCCCCAGCCGGGAGAGGAACGGGGTGCACTGCTGGCGACTTACATCATATGTGACAGCAACCCCCAAGTAAAGCTGGTTTCACCTCAGAGGCAGCAGAATGACCTACAGAAGCCTTGACATCAGAAAGGAACCCAAGAAAGCAGCTATTTGGAATGACAGGACTGCTGTTTGAAAGGATGGGAAATCATCTGTCCATTTCCAACCCAAACCAGTGCAGCCACCATCTCTGCAAAGATTGAGTCAAACGCATCGATCTGAAACCCCGAGACCGACATGGCTGGTCAAACACACAAACACGAGGTATTCCTCAACAAAACATACCTGTAGGAGTATCACCTGGAGTTACTCCAGCCAAGAGGAAAGTATTAGCACTCACAGTACAGAGCATTAGCCTAGGATGAGGAAGAGAAATCATCTCTCAGTTGGCAGACTGCCAACTGGGGGGAGCCCCTTCTGGAGGGTGGTAGTGAATTAGATGGACTGGGAGTCTAAGCAGACCTGGCCCCCTGCATTAACTCTGTGCTCTTCAGCAATTTGGTGTACTCCCCACTTCCAGGGATACTGGCCAAATCAGCTGAGCCCCAGCAGTCTCTGCAGCCAGTAGCTGTGAGTTCTGGCAAAAGGAGATGAACAGTGGCATGGCAACTGGATTGGGCTCAAGCTCAGACAGTGTGAAATCCAAGCTGTCTCTCCCTTCCCCCACAATCCCACACAGGTCCTTGCTGGCAGCAAGACCAGGATCAAAGGCTGTGCAGGTTCCTCCAGGAGCAGCAGCTTCAGAGCTTGAACACGGCAGAGCATGAGGCACCTGCCAGCCCATGTCCCACAGGCACGAGCAGTCTCCGGCTTTATGCAGGTGGAGCTCTGCCCTCCCAGCCCACCACTTGCTGCACTCCAATGAGACTGAATTCTGCAGAACAGTGCCATTACTGGAGTGCAGAGTGCCACCACTGAGTGCTTGGACTCGCCTTCCCCACAGGCAGAGCGGAGCCAAGCACAGTGACATTTCATTTGGAATAAGGCAAGCACTTCGGGGGCCAAGGCTGCTCTGTGCCAAGTCCCAGCCCACAGCATATTTAGCAGCCAAGTTAGAAAGTACTCAGATGACAGAGCTGATAATAAAACCATCGACAGAACCTGAACTAATCCCCTTGGGCTGCTACTGGGCATTTGCTCTATTACTATTTCATGGCACACCAGCAAAGCACATGTCTATAATAACTCGATTACACACGCACACAATTCCCAGCACAAGGAGCTCTCTGTCTTCTTCTGTCCCCCAAACCCCTCGCACGCCGCTGCTCTTCTCTGGCAGCCGCAGTCCCTGTTGCTAGCAGCTCCGTCCCAGGTGCTGGGATCGGGCAGGCATGTGCAGGAAGAAAGAGCCCTGCTGCTTCTCTCCTGCCTGCGCCTTTGATTCATCCCTCTAGTCTTGTCTCCCGTAACACTTCTCGGAACTTCCAGCACAGCGTGCAGGGGGTGTTTGCGCAGCAGCGAGTGCTCTACTGCCTGTAAAGCACGGGGGATGCCGTGTCCTCTCCTAAACTCTCCTTGTCCCGGTCCCCGTTTTTCCCTCGGGAACACGGCTGTGGAAACTCCCCAACAAGCCTAAAGGAGCCCGCGGAGCAGGAGGCACCGCCGGGGCAGGGGCCGCCGTCCCGCGGCCGGTGACTCCCGGCAGCGCTGCCCGTGCCGGCATCCCGAGTGCAGCTCAGGGATGGATGGAGAGGTGAGGGGAAGACGGCTCATCCCGTTCAGCGGAGGATCTGCCGGGGAGATACTGCCCTCAGGACAATACCAGAGAGCGGCGGGGGACACGGAGGGAGGCACCGGGTGGTCCCGACTCACCGGCTTGTGTCGGCGGGCGGGCGCAGCGGGCGCGCAGTGCAGCAGAGCGGCGGCCAGCAAGGCGGCAGCGGCGGGCAGCGGCGGGCGGGCCATGCCGGGGGGCGGAGCGGGGCGGGACCCCCCTCCCACCCCTGCCCGGCACCGGCCCCTGGACTCCGTGCAACCGGGTCCTGTCTGGCTTGGGACGGCTTTAAACGGGTTCCTTTAAGGGTATCTTTCACCTCTCCTGCCTAAGGGTACCAAGGACTTAAAACAATCCTCCTAGTGCCCGTGGAGACCACTCCAGTCCCCATGGGGAGTAGCTTATATTTGTGTGTAAATGTGTCTGCACCCCTGCTTTGCCTGTGCAGGGCTCTGCTTCGCTTACTTTTTCACTCAAACCCTTTACTCACCCTTTGCAAGAAGTCTTTCCCTGAGACGGATGCTGAGGGAGGGGAAAGAAAGGAGCAACTCCCTGTTTTGGAGATGCCAAAGCCTTTTCTATCTGCTCAGCCACCTGGAGATGGAGGCAGCAATGTGCAGATCTGGTTTCTTGGTTCCTGTTTCTCTGTGAGAAGCCCTGGATTGTGTCAGCATCCCCTCTGCAGACTGAGTTTAGCTGAAAATTGTTTCAAGAAATGTATTGCAAATAAGAAAACTTTGATCTCCAGCTGCCTGGCCTGGTGTGCAGGGAGTGGGTAAGGCTTCCTGACATCCCGGACTCTATTACTGCTTTATTTGTCTGTGATCAGTTGTTCATGTTTAGTTTTATGGGAACCATACTGATGATGTAAATACTGGGTACGGTAAGCAGATGTGAGAAGAAAGAGCCTGGTCTTGGCTGGCTTTGGAAGGTGCTGCAGTGTTTAACTTGCAGGCTGTTAGCAAGATGTCTCTGCACCAGAGCACCATGTTCAGAGACCGTATCTCTGAGGCCTTATTTGTAAGAGGGGATAGGGGAGTAGGGAAAAACACTTTGCACTGTGGAATTTACCCTTCTGCTGTAATTCTGGCTGTGCCCCAGGAATGCAGAGCAGACCCTATTTTCTTGCCTTTCTCTGAGCCAGACAGCTGGGTCCCAGTGAAAAAAGCTTTCCTGCCTTTGTCTCTCTTTTCTTTAGTGTCTTTTCTTTTAATATTGGTGTCTCTGGGAGCTGAGCACTTTCCAGCCCATGGAAGTGGAGCCCTGGGGAAGTGGGGAGAGGCATGGGAGCAGCCTGTGAGGCAGCAACAGGCAGTTTGGTTCTTCTTAATAAAGGGAGAGTTTTAAGGGGGGTGTTCTGGGAAACTCAGTCCTTGCAGAGATGGAACTGTGTGTGTGAGAACTGCTGGCTCCTGCCAAGGCACGGAACACAAAAGAAAGTGCATGGTGTGTTTGGGATTTCAGATATTTCCCAGCCAAGCAAGTAGATGTTTAGCAGCAGGAAAATGGCCTGTTGGGTGTTCTGGGGGCTCGTGTGCTCACCTTTTGCAGCGGGCCCTATGTGCAGCCTGTAGAAGTCCTTTTTGCTTGTGTTCCTGTGCTGGGAGCTCTCTCAGCCCCTGCCTGTCCTCTCCATGCAGCCCTCAACCCTGCCTGCTTGCAGCCTGCTGGATGCACAGAGGCTGCTGGCAGATGAGCACAGGGCTCCATTGTCTGCCTGCTTTCCTGTAGCTCCTGCCAGGCCGGAGCCAAACTTGGGTTTCTCATGATGGCTGACGGTCACTGATGTTGCTGATGGAGCATCCCCATATGTAGCCCATCATGCTCGGCATCTGTTCAGGGCCTTCCAGTCCTAGCAAGTGGCAGAGCTGTCATGAGTTTTCCAAGTCCTTCTGACCACGAGCATTAGCTCTTCTACCGCTGCCCTAAGGCTTCCCAACAAGGAGGGCCTTGCGAACACCTGGGCAGGCAAAGCAGCATAGTGAGTCTCAACAAGAACCACCAGCTGGGGATAACCTCTCTCTATAGCCCAGCAGACGTTAGGTAAAAAGAGGCTGTGCAAGAGGGAGAGAACAGAAGGTTTGATTCTTTGTGAGCAGCAGAGAGGTGGAATAACTCAGCCCATGGGCCACTTGGGTGTGAAACTGCTGGAAGGCATTTCGGACTGAGAGGAGGTGGGGGACGAGCTGTCTGATGAGAGCGAAGGGGAAAGAAGAGGAAAGTGAGAGAGAAACTGAATTTAAATGGATTAAGCCTGTCTGCCCAAAGTCCTTTGTTTCCTGCCACCTCCCTGGTGTGACTTTCACAGCCGTATTCTGTGTGGCTGGGGACCTGGCTTTAGGATCCCTGCAAAGTCAGCATGGAGCTTTACACCTCCTGGGCATTTCCCTGAGCAGCTGGAAGATGGTCCAGGAGCCAAATACCCAGGACAGAAAAACCTCTTTGATTTCTCCCTTCTAATGTCTTTCCTCCTCTCTCTGTAGGAGATAACCTCATGAATTAATGTCTCCAGCATCACTGCTCCGTGGGTGACAAATGGGAACACGTTTGCCCCACCAGGCAAATCTCTGTTCTCACTTCTTGCTTTTGGGATTCCCCTTTTCTTTGACCCTGGCACCTTGTTTTTCTCCTGGGCAGCCAAAGTAGGTGTTTGTACAGGTGGTGGTAGGCGCAAACAAGGCTGGGGGTCATGTGCATTGAACTGCCCATGTAAACATGACTGATCCGGAGTACTTTTTGAATTACCCAGTTCTCCTCCTCTGCTGGCAGCCCAAGACATGAGCATGGGGAGTGGGCAAGAAGAGGTTGTGGAGTGGACTTTGCAAGTGTTGGGCCTGGACTTGCAAGTGGAAAGGTAAAGTAATATGTAAAATAAAGCAATACATAAAACTATATGTTGGTCAGCAAAGTGCTTTGCTTCCAATCTCTTTTGGGGTTTTTAAGATCTTTTCAGTGGAAATTCTGGAATTGTGCAGGCTGTCCTAGATCCAAAGAGTGAACCTTGAAAACACCAAAGTTTTCCAGACTTCAGCTTAACTAGGTCAGTCTCACTATGAATCAAGTCTTGCTTGATTTGCTACTACTTATTTTACATCTATTTTCTTTTGCCCTTAAAACTCCCCTTTCTTTGACCTTAATTCTGGGCTGAACCTAGCAGCGCAGAGTCAGACGAGTTTGGGATCTGCTTGATGTAGTGCCCTTATGAAACCAAGGGACACATGTGGAGCAGAGCCCCTGGGCAGGGGGCACGAGTGCCTGCAGGGCTGCTGGGCAGGCACTGCTGTCTCCTCTGACCTAGGAACGAGGGACATGGTGGCAGGACCGCCCTGCCCCTTACCTTGCAGTGGTGCACTGCACTCCTCAGGGGTCCAGTCAAGGCAAGGGTCTCTGGGGAAGCACTGAGACAGCCACACCCCGTCCCCCGTGCAGTTCACACTGCAGCTCTGGGATCCTGCGGCTCTTCCTCCCCCTTCTCCCGCTGCAGCCCCAGTGCAGCTGCAGCCAGCGCTGGGACTCAGTCCCGGGACTCAGCTCAGGGACTCAGCCCTGGGACTCAGCGCTGGGGTTTGGCCCCCGAGGAACGGCTCCCTGCCTGGCCGTGGTCTCGGCAGGGGCAGGCTGCAGCTCGGGAAAGCTCCGCCACAGTGTTTGTTGTCTAATCATCTCCGGCCCCCGTGCCAGGAGCCGAGCGCACACAAACAGTGCCGGGCTCCGGTGAGAAGCACTGCCTGCGAGATAAGCCAGGCGAGGAAAACACATCCATCTTCGTGTCTCTTGGCCCGAGATGCAGTTTCATCTGCTGGCATTTTCCTGGCGTAGGCTCAGGGCACACCACAATTCACCTGGGGAGCCAGACGCCGGGGAGCCAGCTCCCATTCCTGGCGAGAGGTGTTGATCCTGACTGGTGCAGGGTGCGATGGTGGCGAGGAGGCCGCAGCTGAGGCCCTGTCGGTGTTTGGGGAAGGGTGCTGACCCCGGGCTGAGCCCTTGTGGAGCCGACCCGGGCACGTTATCAACAGTGTGCTCACCTGAGCAACAGGCACAGACTCCCTGCCCAGACTCCCTGAGCCCGGCCGTGCACCCAGCACCCAGCGGAGCCCAGGGGAAGAGCTTCCAGCCAGCAACCTGGACAAAGCAGAAGTGGCTGGGACACAGAGTGCCGAGCAGAGGCTCGACTCCAGCCTGCGGCTGCTCAGTGTCTGATAAGGAGGCTGCTAGTGCCGTCTTGCAGCGCTCCCAACCTGCCAGCTCTGCGCAAATGAAACGTCCTGGTGAAACGCCCCCCACCCTTGGCTCCCTCTGATCCCCTCCGAAGCTGATCTGAGACTGGAATGTCTCCTGGGATGTGATTCCCTCTAGCCTGAGGGGAACTACGTTAATAAAACCCAGCGTGAGCGGTGGAGGCAATGGGGGAGGAGGCAGGCAGGGCTGGTGAGATGAGGCTTTTATGAACAAGTCGCAAGTCTGCTGGAAATGTCCCGTCCTGTCCTCTCTCCCTCCCCCTGTCCCTGGAGTCGAGCTGTGGAATCCAGGGTGTGGGTCGAGGCTTTTCTTCACGCACGTTTCTGCTCAGAGCAGCCAAGCCCCTCAGCTCCCTCTCTTCCCCCTCCTCAGCAAACGCTGCTGAACTCACCTCCCTGGAAGAGGTACCACTCGCCCAGCTCCTCTTGGCACAGCCTCGCTGCTGCTGGGACCCTCCTGCCCCCGCCACACTGCTCTGGTATTGTCCCATGGGGTGAGTTTGCCTTTGGCAAGTGAGAGGTGTCTGTCCCCAGGATGTGCAGGCCAGCTTGGCAAGCCAGGGCCAGCAGCAGGAAGGAGAGTGTGCTACCACACACATCGGTAGGATGGGGTGGCTGCACTCATGGACTGGTTGGTGCTGGGTGAGCAGAACCGGTCAGACACGGGGCTCTGATTGAATAAAGACATGTGAATGCAGTAAGGATGTGAGCCAGGGGAAAAAAAGACAGGAGAGCCAGCAAATTCAGTCCAGAGGAGATGTCCAGGAAAAGAGATCACAGAAGTATGGGTTTTATTGGTGTGAGCACACTCTTGGTTCCCTCTAGGATGCAAAGTGCCTCTCCCAGCAGTTACTTTGTGCAGCAGTGATGCCATGTCCTACCATTCAGAGCTCATGCTACCCTAGGTGCTGTGTGTGAAACACTGCATTGCCACTAGCAAATGTCACTGGAATAAATTGGTTGGACAGTAACAGATATCACTTCCCAAAGTGTTTTCCCACTTTCTCTTGGCTTCATTGGCTGAACTCTGAGACTGCATTATCCCAAACTCACCAGGGAAGCCTCAGATCCAGGGAAGCACCCAGAGACCACACTGAAGACTGAAGAACCATCTGAAGAGCACCACGAAAGTTTGCACAAGGCTGGGAGTGAATCCAGCATGACATACACAGTGTCCAGCCTTTCCAGAGAGTTGAGGGGTTTGCTCAGACCATGTATTTTCCAGAAGGTCAGGCTGTTCCTAGAGAAGAGGATGTTTGCAGTCTTCCTATGGAGGAGCCAATGGATGGACCTTGCACTGGGCTCAATGCTCTGGTGGAGATGCCAACTGAAAGAAAAGCATTTCAGCAGAAATCATGACAAACCAGGCTGTCCTGTGTATTTGCAAGGGTTATTGACTTTCCATGTGAAGAGGAGATACCACTGGCTTCTTTTACAGGAAGGAAAAGATGGGATCCAATATTTAGTTTCTGTCTAAGAAATTTCTGTTGGAAGCTGACGGCTGGGGAGACTCAGCAGGACAGGGAGAGCAATGTGGTGACTAAAACTCATGAAACATTTTGGAGACCTGGGACAAAAGACCCCAAATCTCAGGTGTCTGTTAACTGTTGTGCAGGGGCTGCAGCACCTCACAAGATCTCTCTGGCTGTCATACAAGCTGTGTCTCCACGGGGGAAGAGGGAGATGTGGGGAGGCAGTTACTGTAATGGTCTAGTTCAAAGAAGTAGCTGTTCATGGATTGGTGCTAAGAGCCTCCTAAAGCTCATGGGCATCTCTGCCTTACACACAAACCCCGTCCTTGATTCTCGTGTTGTTTCACTACAGACGCCTGGGAGCTATCAGTGCCCCCTGGAGCTGGGTGCGGAGAACCACCGGGGCAGCTCTCTGGAGGTGTTTGCTGTCTATCTGCAGAGAGAGGGGGAACCAGACCAGCCAGGGAGAAGAAGGGAATGGACTCTGGGCAGACGTTTGGGTGAGGGGTAGATGCTAAGCTCTGAGCCCATCGGCCTGGACGCTGAAAGTAAAACATTGACAGGTGAAGCAGGGAGCCTGTAAAGGTGTGAGATCCCTCCAGGGCCAACTCAGCATTGCTATCTCCTGCAAGGGGTGTGAGCTTGCTGCTTTGGACTCTCTGAAACTGCTTGACAGATCCCAGCCAGAGATGAGGCAGCAAAGGTCACAGTCTCACTGCTCAGATTCCCCAGACATATGCCAAAAAAACTTGTGCTGGCTTTTTAGCTGGCTTTTTATCTCTGGGCTCAAGTTTGCTGTCTTGTCCTGTGTACAGCAGGTGAATTCACAGCAATTGTCCTCGTGATCTGAGGATACACTGGATGTGTTTCAGGAAGAGTAATTTCTTGACTTCTCTGATTGAAGAATTTGGGAACACAAAAGCCCTTCTTTCAGTTACAATTCATGGCATCAGCCTTCAGCTGGGATGAGAACATGACTCCAAGAGCGCAAGCCCCACTTCTGGATGTGTAAGTACAAAGAAAATGGAACTTCCAAGATGCAGTTGCCACAAAAAGATTTGGTAAAGTTGTCTTTCCACTGCCTCTCCCCACCAGGAGCTGAGAGCATCCACATTTGGTACCTTCCTCCACCAGAGTGGGTTCAAGTGGCTGAGGTAAATGCGGGGGTGTACCTGCACCTCCCAGGATCCATGGGCATGGCTGAGAGAAGCCTCTTCTGATGGGGAAAATCTCTCTGCAAACCTGAAGCACAGCAGTGTAGCTCAGATGTGCCTGGGACTCAAACAGGAAACATTCATGACGTGAATGGATTCGGGTCAGGAAGAGCCTTCAGACCAAAAGTGGGCTAGCATGAACGAGTTAAAATCCTTTCCTTGGCTTGGTGAAATTTATTGAAAACTACATTGTTCATCTGTTGAAACTTCACAGCTGTTGAGATTGCCCTCGGGGCAAACCACATCCAAGAAATGGCATGTAGATCCTGGGAGCACGAGACTTGAAAGCTGAAACAGCACTGAGTGCTGCCTCCCCTTCCCTTGAAGTCACGTCTGGCCATCTGCAGCTCCTCCAGTGAGACACTGTTTTTTCTTCCTCCCATTGCTCATCTCCGACTCCTGCAGTACAGCCACTTTGTTTCAGGAATTGTATTTTGGCTAAAAAAGTAACGGATGAAGGACGCAGACAGGAAGACGTCTGTGTGGGGAGTGTGCTCGAAGCCTGTGGCTTCCAGAGTGACACAGGGCTGTGTGCCACGCTGCTGTGGTGCTGCCATGGAATATCACCTGCCTGTGACACTGCTGTTTAGTTATCCCTTAGGGAATGGTGATGAGGCAGGACTGTGGGAAGTGTGCCATTTACTCATGAAAAATCTGTGAATGCTGTTTAGNTTTTTTTTTTTTTTCATTACTACTTGTTTACTGCAACTCTGCTTGCTAAAAACTGTATAGGATAAAAAGGTAGTTCTTGCATATTTCCTTCTGACCTGAGTGCTCTGAGTGAACTTGGGGACTGAGATCAGCTGCTTGGCACAAGCAAAATTAGGACTAGCCGGAGCTCAAAGATGAAAATAAAAGGAGGACATGAGAAAACCACTGACTGTATACACTCAGTCACAAATGATTCATGAAGTAATTTTGAGTAGCAAACACATTGGTAAGAAGTCTTTTGGGGGGATTGTCCACAAACAAAAATATTGGCTAATTCATCAGACGCTTTCTTCTGCTTTGAATAGTTTGCCCAGATCCCCGAGCAATCATCCTGTGCAATTTGCTGTTAACCTAAATAACTTAAATTCAGGTACACCCAGAGCACTGCCCAGATCTGCCCCTGCATGCACTAATTAGGGTTCTCCAAGTGCAAACCTGCCGCTCGAGAGGCAGGAGGCTCCAGCAGCACCCCCGGATGGCTCCCCGCTGGTGGTGGCCGTGGCAGGGACCAGGCAGGACGTGCCCGCAGGGAGGTGTGGCTGCGTGGAGAGGGCTTCTGCAGGAACGGGACACTTGTGGGTGTCACTGTCCCCTAAGCAGACGCCCTGAGAAAGTGCAGCCTGGTAAAGCCAGCCCTGCGCCGTGCCCGGTGGAGGGGCAGAGAGGCCGGTGTTGCATTCCTTACCTGTGAAACAACCTCTTGAGAGCCAAACGCTTGGGGAATTCCTAGATCTCTTTGTAGCCACATTTCAGCTGTGACATCGTGAGGATTTAAGTGAGGCAAACTCTGGAGGGGGAGGTTATAAGCTCCTTTTAGAGCAATGGGGAGAAAGCAGTTGAAAAAACACAGACCTGCCTTTTACAAACCTTGTCTTACCTGCTCCTGCTGCTAACAGGAGGATGAACTGGCCAGCCAGGACACCAAGTTATTCAGAAATTACTGGTTTTGAGTAAATCATTCCAGAAGGATTCAAGAATTAGTTACTGTCTTTCAGGTTTATATCTCCCTAAATCCAGAGTCAACCTTCAAGTGTAAGTAAGCTCTAACACTTGAACTATATAAGGAGAGTTCTGCTGGAGCAGGGGGAAAGAGAGAGGCAAAATTAAGCTACTTGATTGAATCAAAGATCAAATTTAGCCTGAAAAAGAGCAGAATTAGGAAGTTTGGCCAGGCAAACAGTGAAAATCGTTGCAAGGATATTCAGATATAAATAAGGCACTCCTGCAGAAGCCCCCAGTGGGAGAATGGCTCCTCGGCAGGGCTCTCATAGGGAGACCTGACACCATACTTCCACCTCCGGTGCTGAGGACTCTCCAGCTGGGAGCAGAGGGCTTGGGGTGGGTGGTGTGTGCATGGGTGGAGTTGTGTACACTCAGCCTCCCAGACAGCCACAATAAATTATCTCATTAGTAAACCCAGGGTAGCTGTGCTCCTCAGCACATACCCGGCCTCCCACTGCACAGAAAAACTTTGCGTCTAATTAACCAAATCAAAAGGTCTCCCAGAAGGAGCTTAGAGGGACGCGCTCAGCTTGAAACCCAGGCTCCTTCAGCAAGTTGTTCTGTGCGTAGTGGAACTAATGAATCTTGATTTCTTACGGCTGGGGCTCTGGCATTCCCCGTGCCCCCTGCAAGTCCGTCCTCTCCTCCCTCCGGCACATGCCGAGCTTCTTCCTATGGCCAGGAACAACCAAGAAGGGAAAGGAGCCTGTGGTGTGGTAGCCCCAGCCCCATATCCTGATGGCTCGACCGTGCTCACATGCTGACAGCAGAGAGCTGAGTTGAGTTGGCAGAAAGCTGAGTTTCCTCACAGCGAGGGGCTCCCTGAGGTCACCCTTGTCTTCCCTCCTGCCCTCTTTCTCTCCTGTCTCTAAGACCTCTGTTTCCCCTCAGGCACTCATGGTTCGTCAGGATCGGGGCTGCACAAGGAAGGGAACAGCACTTCTCCAGGACACATATTCAGGAAAAGGAAAAAGTACAGGTGCTATTGAGGCAGGGGCTTTCCAGTGGCATTCCTCTGCTTTTACAGTTGCTTGGCCTCCTCTCTGTTAGTGGGAAAAGACAGGCTGACAAATGCTGGGTGTGAAATGCTGCTGTTCCAGCTGAAAGCAGTGCACAGCTCCTGGGGCAGGAGAGCTCCCTGGGGCTGTGAGAGGAAGGGTTTGGGGGTGTTACCCCTCAGAAGAGGTGACCAAAACGGTAAACGGTGTTTGTTTGAGGAACAATAATTTTCTCTCCTCAGGAGTGTAGGAGCTGTAGCTCACCCCTGCCTGCCCAGCTCCTGTACTGAGGGGGCAGCTTGCTTTACAAACGCTTTTCTCTTCCCCTCGTGCTGGAAATTTGATTCTACAAAAACACTTAAACAGCAGCTAATTGCCAGCCCTGCAGTGACTTAGCTCTCTAATTCCTGCCAGTCAATGAACCAGCCCAAAGAGCTGGTTTTCATAACTTGCTGAATGTACAAACACACCCCTGGAGACATAACATAGCTGGGATTTTTTGTTTTCCTGGACAACTTTTGAATCCTTCTCAATTTTGGAAATTTCTTTCTCTCCACTGGGCATAAGGAACATCGAAAGATGGAGCTGGCAACAAGGCCCATTCCAGGGAGACATTGAGGAGACAGGGACCCACAGAGGCCCTGGAGACTAGCAGGGGTGCCAGGGAAGAGATGATTGTCAGAAAATTGGTTTGAAGGTAAAACTGGCGTCATCCAGCCTGTCTCTTCATGATTTGAGGGCTCATCATCATCTTTTCATGGATTTCTACTGCCCAACAATGTCCACGCCTTGCAAAGTGTTCCTTGATCTCCTGGTATGTATCCAGAGGGCTGCTGCAAAAATTGTTGTGCTGGCCAATGGCTTAGACCACATCATTCCTCCCTTCCCTCATCCCTGGCACCCTCCTTTCTGTGCCCCAATTGTGGAGTGCTCACCTTCCCTCTCCCAGCCCCTCATTATCCACCTCTCCTCCACCCCGTCGTCTCCCATGCAACAGAAGCCGTGCTCGTTGCCCATTCCAACAAGCCCCTTCATGCTCTCCTGGTCTGCTCCACACCTGGGAGAAGCACACTCCGAGCATTTGCAAAGTGACTGCATCGCCCTCCCCGGAGCTCTCCTCTGCCACGACATCGCAGCGCCCGTCCCCGGAGAGCTGCCGGGCTCTGCAGCTCCCTCAACGGAGGATGAAGCCGGTGGGATCGTTCTGTTCTCGCAGGTAGCAGGGGACAGGGCAAGAGGAAATGGCCTCAAGTTGTGCCAGGGAATGTTTCGATTGGATATGAGGGAAAATTTCTTCATTGAAAGGGTCGTCCAGGCCTGGCACGGGCTACGTAGGGCAGCGCTGGAGTCACCATCTGGGGGTGTTCACAAACCGTGTGGATAGGGCAACTGGGAACACAGTTTACGCGTGGCCTTGGCAGCGCTGGGTTAAGGCCTGGGCTCGGTGACTGTGTGTCTGTTCGGGTGTTTGGGTGATCCCGCGACGCATTCCCGCCCCGTTCCGGGCCCGGACGGGCCTCGCGCGCTCTCTGCCGAGGCGGGCGGGCAGTGCGCGGATCGGGGCCCGCGCTTCCTGCGCATGCGCCCGGCGGGAGCCCCGCCTTTCCTCAGT
>VZTN01029242.1:0-16323 GCA_013400515.1 Erpornis zantholeuca | reverse complement strand
TGGGCTGCCCTTGGGCGGCGGGCCCGGGGTGGGGTGCGGGGCTGTGGCCGTGGGTCGGCGGGAGCGGGGCCGTGCAGGGAGGGAAGGACGGACGGACGGACAGCCGCCCCCCGCCCAAGGTGACGGGAGCGCGCTGGATGAGGCGCCGCTCCCCCTGGGCCGCCTCTGACCGGGCCCTTCTGGATATGTGAGTACAGAGGAAATGGAACTTCTAAGATGCAGTTGCCACAAGGAGATTTGGAAAAGTTGTTTTTCCACGGCAGGAGCCCCGGCCCGTCATGCAGCAGTCGCCCTATGGACCCTGCCACTATGAGATGAAGCAGTTCCTGGAATGTGCTACCAACCAGAGAGACCTGACCTTGTGCGAGGGCTTCAACGAGGCTCTGAAGCAGTGCAAGTACAACAATGGTGAGTATGCCCTGTCCCTGTAGGACAGAACTTCTGCTAGCAGAGCACCTCAGAAGATTTGAAGGCTGCATGAACCTATCTTTTGGAGATATAGTTCCCTTTAGGGTTTTAAGTAGGAAACTTTTGTGTCTTTCCCATGTCCTGGAGAGCAGAAGGCAACTGGAAAAGGAAGGAAAAGTGATTGTGACCATGTCTCTGTGAAGGTGGGGAGGCTGTAGGTACCTTCTTAAAGGGGTCTATTCTTGCTGCCATGGGAAGCCTGCTCTTCTCCCTGGCTGATTCTCTAACTCCTGCTGCATTTGTTAAAAGCTGTTGTCTGTAGTTAGGTCTTGATCTGGTTATCTCAGGTGAGAGAGCTTTTAACTCCAGCTGCTGGAATGTGTACCTAATGCTGAACTTGTGCTTCTTCCCTGTAGGTGTTTCTTCTCTGCTGTGAAGAATTTGCCCCCTTGTAGGGAAGAGGATCATGGTGTAGCGTCCTGCTATCCACAGGGAGTGGAAGGATGGACAGAGAGTGAGCTGGAGGGAGCAGACTGACCAGACAGGGTATTCTAGTGGTAATTCACTTCTGAACTAGTGTGGAAGGAAAGGAGTGGTTGGACCCAAGGGTCTTCAGAACTCAGATAGTGCTGTATTTATTATAGAGAAATAAAAGAATTTATTTGGACCTATTGCTTGTGCATGTTCTTTATTTAATTCTCAAGCTAAAATTAAGCTATCAAACTGTTAACATATCAGCCACTTAAAGGACAAGGCACCACTGTGTATTTCCTGCAAACAGGGTGTACAGCCTAGCAAGGACTGTGCCTGCATGACTTGACAGAAAGAGATCCAGACACTGGCTGCCCTCCAGGAAAGGCTGGAGAGAGGCAAGCCAATGTGTGTCCTACAGTATTTTCAGAAACAAATTACTCTTCTGTAGATATCCTCTTCCTGAATACCTGTCCTGACCTCAGAGCTAAGAGATTGTGACCTGTCTGGCTGTGGGACTTGGATACAGTTGGCTGATCTGACGTTAAAGCTTTAGCAAGTTATGCAATGTTCTCAAGGTCACTGGCATCGGGTGAAGTTTGGAGTTGCTTTCCTCTTACAGTCACCTTGGCAGGACAGCCTCGTGATTGCTGCCCACAGACTGGCCTCCAGCAGGACACCCTGTTCTTCATGTTGGTGTAAAAGGGAATTTTGAGGCTGGAGAGAGACATGTGGTGAAGTAAGCCCAGTGTGCCCCTGTGTGGCCAAAAAGCCTGTGGGGTTCATAGGTATTTTCCCTGGCACGTTACACTTTGAACAGAATTTGTGGAGATCTGGAGAGCAGGAGGTTTGCTGTCCCTTTCTCTGTGTTTTGGGATGTGCTGTGACTCCCATGTGACCTGTTTGTTACCCTCTCCTGTTTCTCTACAGGTGAGTGGCAATCCCTTGGTGACCATTGCCCACAGCACTTGTACTTTCAGGCCTGCACTGACACTTCCACTCCAGGTGATCTGTGAGGGTCTGGATGCAGCAGTGCAGGTTCACCACCTCTCGGCAGTTGGCTGCAGAGAGACGAGACCTGAGATAGGAACGTGGTCACCCCAAACCCAGGGGCCACATGGGCATGACAAGAGGTACAGCAGGTGGCTGAGAGGTGCCCCCTGTGGCCAGCAAAGGCAGGATCCCCAGTGGCACCGGGGCTTTACAGCCACAGCTGCTGGTAGCTGAGAATGCCCCAGGTTAGGGGAGAAGATGAATGCTTTGATTTGGGGAAAATGGTTCTGATTGAGGAAGTGCCTCTTGTCCTTCAACTTTGTTTCATCAAGCAGGAGTAAGAAAAAACAGTGAGTCCTGGTCCTTGCCCATCTCCTTCTACAAGGTGATCCCAGTCACAAGGGGAAAGAGCTGGAGATTGTGGCTGAGTCACCAGACGATATTTTGGCCATGAACTCTGACCGAGTTTGTCACAATTGAGAAACCCCCAGGGCTGACACACGTCAGTAGTCAGAGCTGGGGATCCAATTCAAATAGCAAAGGGAGCAAAGGCTTAGAACTGTGTGTGTCCGATGGATTCAGCCGCGAGTGTCTGGGGTCAGGCCGCGGCTTTCAGCCAACTGGGTGAGGTCAGGATAGGGCTGCTCATTCCTGCCCACAGATACCTGCTCTCTGAAACTGAGAGCCAGGATTTGAGTCAGGGAACCTTGCCACACAGCCTGGAACAGAGGAGCTCTGCTGGCAGCTGGCAGTTCTACCCCATGGCTCTTCTGGTTGTGTCTAGATAAGCAAGGCCCCCTCCAGTGATTTCCCAGAACTGCCAGGCTGGGAACTCATCCTCACCTCCAGCCTCCCTCCCTAGGAGGGAGGGAACTCATCCTCCCTCCAGCTCTGCTGGAGCGGCTTTCCTCCATGATTCAGTGTAGGGGTAATAGATCTCCCTTTTTTAAAAGGAGGTGAGGTGCAGGATGCTGCTGTGCCCTGGCAGAGCTCTCCTGCCTGTTCCCTAAGCACTGGGCATTGCTGTGCACCAGGTGCTGTGTCCCTCCCTGCCCCCTGTGGGGGTGATGAGGGTGGTCCAGGTAGGTACTGGACTGGCCCCAGGGCTGAGGCAGTGCCAGGGCTTTCCCCACATACCTCTGAACGCAGAGGAGAGATGAGCCATTGGGTGCACCAGAGCTCTGCAGGGTGGCCCAGCAGAGCAAGAGTCCAGCTTCCTGTATCACATCCTTGGGTGATGGTGGTGCTTTCTCCTCAGAACCTGCCCATGCCAGAGGCACAGTGCTGGGGTGGTCTGTAAGAGGCAGGGCTCTGCCTCAGAGCTCCATTTTCCCTCAAAACCAGAGCACACACAAGTGGTTGGCAACCACTTGCAAACATCTTTGGCTTAGGGACACTGTGTGTGCTGCAGAGGGGAGCGAGCGGGCTGTCCCTGGATGGAGATGAGGTGGCACTGGCAGCAGCTGATCCTGTCTGTGCAGGGCAGGAGGCACCCACCAGCTCTGGCACATGAGAAGTGCCTGCTGACCACACTGCTGAGAAGGACAGCCTGGGCTGGTGGCTGTGTGATGCGGTGTCTCTGGGCCCCGTGACAGGTGTCACAGACAGGAGGGGCTTCACGCCTGCTGAGCTGGTGGCCTTTGCTGTAACGGTCTGCTGTCCTTCCGCACGAGGCACCAGCTGTGCTGCACTCACTCCCTTGGGCAATGCCTTCTGCCCGGTGACCTCGGCAGCCACCCACCATGGCTGCCCACGGCTGCTGTTCCTGAGGTGGCCCTGGCGAAGAGGCAGCACCCTCGGCACCATTGGCAGCTCCCAGCCCCTGCTGCAGGTTATGCTGTGAAGGGTCACAGCATAACCTGCACAGCTGCAGCACAGCCAAGCACTTGCTGTCACAGTGATAGAGCTGCATGGAGGGAGCAGCAACTTTTCTTATGCTGCTTCTGCAATGACATCTGCTGGGGGATTCCAACACCTCTGCACCTCCCATCTTCCATTCTTCTTGCTGGTCCCCTGCCTCCCCAGGGCATCCTTGGCATGGTGTGGCTCAGGCTCCTGGCCTCCTGTGCACCTGGCAGCAGAGGGCCCAAGTGTGAGACACCAGGGAAACCTCTCTGCTCTTCCCATCAGCCAAGAGAGATGGTCAGTGATGCTGCCCCAGTGCCCAGGGCAGAGGATGGTGAGGTGGGCTGTGGGTGCATTGCTGCAGCTGAAGGAAAGGGGCTGGTGTGAAGGTGGGTGCTGAGCAATGCTCAGTTCTCAGCCCCTCCCTGAAGCCCAGTTGCAGCAGAGCGAGCAGCCCTGGGGAGCTGAGTCCCTGAGCCCCCTGTGTCATTTACATACGTCCCACCAGTCCCCACAGCACAGCAACCTGGGCTTGTGTAGCACCCCAGACCCTCTCTGAAACAGCCTCCCTTCCTCTGCCTCTGCCATGGCCCTGGGCTTCATGGTCCTGCTCCTGGTGGGGACAATGGGCACAGGTAAGGGGGGTGTGTCCGAGTTAGCGCTGCCTGGCAGGCACTGCAGGGTGGTGGGCAGGACTGGGCTGTCCAAGGAGAGGTTAGTCTGAGTAGGGCATTTTGCGCCGGGGCTGCGCGGTGTCATGAGCAGGATGGCGGTTGCATAATGGCATTGCCTCAAGAGAGCTGAGGGACATTTGGGGGCTGAGTGTGATGGGGGACACAGCTCAGCCCATCAGTAACTGCATCCTTGGTGTGTGCAGCTTCCAGGGCTCAGCCCGTGCTGACCCAGCCGAAGTCTGTGTTCGTGCTGCCCGGGCAGACAGCTCGGCTGCTCTGCACCCTGAACGCCCAGTACAACATCAGCCACTTCGGCATCTCCTGGTACCAGCAGCGCCCAGGGCACTCCCTGAGGTATCTGCTCTATTACAACTCTGAGCGTGACAAGCACAAGCCTGCCAAGATTCCTGACCGCTTCTCTGCCACCAAAGACCTCGCCAGCAACACCTGCATCCTCACCATCGCATCTGCCTGCCAGGACGACAACGGCACCTACTACTGTTCCCTGTCACCTGCCTTCATGTGGTTCTAGAAATGGGGAACAAAAGCTTTCTGCACTTTCCTTGGCGACCCTGATGTGCTCTCAGCAGCGAAAGAAGCAGCCCTGGGAGGGAAGGGAAAAGTCCCTCTCGCATGCTTGAGCAGGCCCGGCAGCGCTGCCTCGTGCTGGGAAGTGCGGCAACCTCCTCTTTGTTCCCAAGCGTTCCCCATGGGGCATTAGACGGCCCGACACGTCAGGAGACCGGCCAGGCTCCTGCTGCAGCGGGAGGATGGAGGGCGCGGCTGTGGCCTGGCTTTCCTGGGCTCTTCCAGCACCTGGCACAAGGCGGCCTTGATCCGGCTGGGGCTTCTGCAGAGTTTGGCTCACCTGGTAATAAAGGTTAATCCTCACCCACGCGGCTCGTGTCATGTGTACGTGGGTCAGGAGGGCGAGCAGGAGGGGCTGTGGCCCTTGGCGGGGTCTCTCGGGCAGGGTGGAGCCGTCACCCTCCCCCGGAGCAGCGCCTCGTCCCGGGGAGCCAGCGCCCGCCGCCCACACCTCCCTATCCTCCTTCCCGCTCCGCCCGCCATGCCTCCTGAGGGGACAGGGACACGCCTAGCCCCGCGGGCACCTGTGCATACTCTGTAGGGGCGTTTTCGCACAGAAAGAGGAAAGATTTTCCCACAAAATGCCCCCAGAAATCAGGAGAACACAGGGACGGCCGCACAGCGCATGCTCAGCACGGCGCGCGCACGGGGGCGCACGTTAGGACCCCGCGGCGGGCACTGATGTCACGTGAGGGCGGCAGGCGCTACCATTGGCTCAGGAGAAGGCAAAAATCGAGCGCGTCAGTTCCGGGGTGCGTCAGAGCGCGCCTGGCCGGGCTGTGGGTGGGCTGTCCGCACCCTACCCTGCTCCTGTGTTCAGCGTGTGCGGAAAAGCCAGTGTCCACAGAGACAGAAGAGTCTTGTGCTTATTCGAATAAAGGGAGAGAGTCAATTATGCCATACCCCCCTGGGGTCTCTGGAGGTTTCGGAGGGCGCAGCCTCTTTTCATCTTAAAGTCCGCATGTTTCCCTGTTCCTTTCCGCATTGGCTGAGATACTAGGAAGGTACAGCCTTCCCGAAGCGCCTACCACATATCCCCTCCTTGAACACGTAATTTTCCCCCTAAGTGCAGAAGTTCTGGCTATCTGGGTTCTGCTATGGGCTTAGCGCGGACCCATTTGTCCTATTGCTCTAGAGTTCAGGAATTCATACTGTCTGGGTTTTGTAAGAAACTCGAGGCCTGTTACCAGGATTTTCTTTGCCCACATGTCGGGCATGACAGCCCCACACTGGTGTGTCTGGGGCTGGTTCCTGTGCTTGGAGAGGGGTGAGTTCCAGGAGCTTCTTGTTTTGCTTTGTGGTGTCTTCCCAGAAGCTGCATATTTTGTAAGAAACTGGACTTCTTGAAGCCCTGTCACCTTAAATGTCTGAGCCTGCCATGGCTTGAGCTGTTCTAGGGTAAGTGCATTGCTGTTAGTGCCTGCAGACCCTACAGTGCTTCTCACATCCCTGCAGCCCTGGGCAACCAAGTGTATCAGTACACATAAGCATAAGGTATTTTAACAGCAAGAAGTGTAATGTATGCATAAGCTAATTGGGAAGTGTGTCTTCTTTCCAGGAACATCAACCCTTCATTTGTGCTGATGGATATCCAGGCCTCCATGGTTGTGATTTATGTATACCAACTACTTGAGGATAATGGGAAAGTAGAAAGAAATGAGTTCAGGAAGTACTGAATTATGTTCAAAGCTGCTTGATGAATTCTCACTGCCTTTCACCCCTTCCCAGTTCAGTCTCAGGGGCAGCAGGCCTTGGCACAGTGCTACTGCTGAGGTGAGCTGGGCTGTAAAGCAGTTGTGACCCTTTACTGCTGATGACCTGTTCATCTTGGTTCTCAACCAGAACTTGGAGCAGAAGACAAAGCCGATTTTAAAAAAGAGGCCTGTGGAAAAATTCTTTGTCTAAGGTGGAGCTGATGTGTTCCTGGCCTAGGGAGTTGCAGACAGTGGGAATAGCTGGGCACTGGATTGTGGAAATATAGGATAATAAATTCTTATCTTCATGTAACTGAGTCCTGTTCATTGTGTTTGTAAAAGGTGAAGATCAGCTGGAAATTGATGTAAGGGGACTCCAAGGGCTAAAAGGAAGCTGCTATTTGCTTTGTGAGATGCAGATGTAAAATATTTCAGGATCTGTCAGAGATGCCAAGGACTTCAAACATGCTGGCAGACCCATCTGGCCTCCTTCAGTGGAGCAGCGTGGAAAGGTAGGGGCAGGTCTGGGAAGGGTGGTGCGGAGAGGTCTGTGCAGGTGTGTGGGGCTGGGCAGGCTGGTCACTGGCCCTCGTGCTCCAGAGGCTGCAGGATGCAGAGCCCTTCTGTTGCCTGTGATGCTGCTGACAAGGGGGAGTGTCACTGGTGCCAGGGCAGTGCCTGCAGCAGGGGTGCTGTGGCAGCTCAGCGCTGGTGGGGGGGCATGGGATTGGCTGGGGCAGCTGCAGGCTCAGAGCCCTGCACAGAAGCCCCAGTGTGGGAAGGGAGTGGATAGAGGGGCTGAGCTGCTGCAGGGGATGCATGGTGGGTGGGTGATGCCAGGGTCACAGGCTTGGTGAAGGTGGCTGCAGAGGATGCACTGGCCTGGAATGATCCTGCTGAATTGTTGGGCAAGAAAGAGAGGGAGCAGTGTGACAGGAGCTGACAGGAAACACTATGGGCCACATTTCTGTGGAGGGTCTGTTCCAGGTGGGCAGCCCCATAAGAGGGTGTTGGGTGCCACAGCGCAGCCCCACCAGTGTGAGGACATGGAGCTGGTGGGATTGCACCATGGCCTGGGCCCCTCCTCTCCTCGTGGTGCTCGCCCACAGCACAGGTGCCATGGCCAGATTGGCTGTGCCTGGATGGGGCACTTGGGCACAGGGGCTCCATCCTGCTGCCCAGGCAGGCCTGTGCCCCTGGGACACTGAGTGACCCCCATCTTATCTCCTCTCTTCTCTCCCTCTCCAGGTTCCCTGGTCCAGGCAGCGCTGAATCAGCCATCCTCGCTGTCAGCCAACGTGGGAGAGACTGTCGAGATCACCTGCACTGGGGGTAGCAGCTATGGCTATGGCTGGTACCAGCAGAAGGTCCCTGGCACTGCCCTTGTCACTGTGATCTATGCTAATGACAAGAGACCCTCGGGCATCCCTTCGCGATTCTCCGGATCCAAGTCATGGATCCCCAGCAACATGGCCACGTTAACCATCACTGGGGTCCAGGCTGAGGATGAGGCTGTCTAATTCTGTGGTGGCAGTGACAGCAGCAGTGGCAGCTATGGTGTGTGGTGACAATGAGTAACTGTAAGTGAGTCAGACTCCAAAACCAGAGGAAAGATTTTGGCCCTTCTCTCTCCTGGCTGGATGTGCAGCTGAGGCAGATTCCTGTCCCTTCTGCATGGCCACAGAAGGGAATGTCCTCTCTTTGGTGTCACAGAGATCAGGAGGTGACTTTGCAGGTGGGGCCCATTGTCGTGGTCCTGACAAAGTTCTTGTTGTAGCTGTGTCCTCCACAGCCTCTTGCTGCTGATGATCATGTCCTTGCATGCTGCCAGAGCTGCTTCTGTGCAGCTGTTCTGCAATGGGCTGGGCTCTGCTCCTCAAATGGGCCTGCAACCATGTCCCTGTCTGTTCTGTCCATGACCACTGCATTCCCTGTAACCTTGTCCAGGCAGGTCTGTGCTCCTGAGAGACAGTCAGGATCACCTGCTCTGGGGGTAGCTACAGCAACTATGGCTGGTTCCAGCAGAAGGTCCCTGGCAGTGGCCTTGTCACTGTGATCTACAGTGACACCAACAGACCCTCGGGCATCCCTTCATGATTCTCCGGATCCAGGTCCGGCTCCACGGGCACGTTAACCATCACTGGGGTCCAGGCCGAGGACGAGGCTGTCTATTTCTGTGGTAACAATGACGGCAGCAGTGCTGGTCAGCACGGTGGAGCCACCCTCATGCGCTGTGTTCTCTGTGTGTCCATGGTATCTTGGGGCCTTTGGGCACACGTGCCCCAATCCTGCTCCCCAGGCAGGTTAGTGCACCTGGGACACTGAGTGACCCCTCTCCTCTCTCCTCTCTCCTCTCTCCTCTCTCTCCTCTCTCTCCTCTCTCTCCAGGTTCCCTGGTCCAGGCAGCAGTGACTCAGCAGCCATCCTCGCTGTCAGCTAACATGGGAGACACCGTCAGGATCACCTGCTCTGGGCTTAGCAGCAGCTATCCCTATGCTGGCTGGCATCAGCAGAAGGTCCTTGGCATGGCCCTGTCACTGTGATCTATCATGATACCAACAGACCCTTGGGCATCCCTTTGCAATTCTCCGGCTCTGCATCCGGCTCCAGGGGCATGTTAACCATGACTAGGGTCCAGGCCAAGGACAGAGCTGTCTATTTCTGTGGTGGTGTTGACAGCAGCCATGTTGGTGTAGTGACAAGAACAGATTTTCAAGTGAGGTAGAGAGGAATCTTTTCTGTTCTTCTCATAAACAAGCAGAGTTTCGGATGTTGTATTGGGGCAGGTTTTTGTCGACTCTGCATGAGCATGGCTACACAGGTGCCCCAATTTTTGTCCTAGAGCTCTGGAGGTGAACTCATGGCTGGAGACGGTTGTTCTGGTCCCTACAAAACTCATGATGTGGCCTGGTCCCCCACCCCACTGCCTCTTGCTACTGATGACCATGTCCTCCTGCTGCTGTAAGAGGTGCCTCTGTGCTGGGATGACTTGGGGTGCAATGGGCTTGGCTCTGCTTCCCAAATTAACTGGAGGCTGTGGTTGCACCCATTCTCCTCTGACTGTGGCATTCCCCATCTCCATGGCCAGGAGAGTGCCATGTTCCTGGAACACTGGAGGTCCCTCTCTTCTACCCTCTCTCTTGTCCGTCTCCAATCCCTGGTCCAGGTGGCATCTCTGTGTCAGCCATCCTGAGTGTCAGCCAACGCTGGGGAAACCACCAAGGTCTCCTGCTCTGGGGGTAGCAGTGGCTAAGCCTGGTTCCAGCAGAAGGTCCCTGGCAGGGCCCCTGTCACTGTGATCTGTGATAGCACCAAGGGACCCTCAGTGGTGCTGGAGGACATTGAAGTGCCATGGCTCCTGGAAGGGAAGAACTGTGCTGTGGCTACTTGTTCTTGCCCTCCAAATGTCTTGTCCTGTGGTTGCTCAGAGGAGCTGGGAAAATCCCTGTCATGATCTCTGTCAGGGATTGTGGCCCCTGCCCGTTCAGGGCTGATGCCAGCTCATCTCTGGTGACAGCAATTGTGCCAAGGACCCTGAGTCTGTGCGAGAGGCTCTGCCCTGTAAGCACAGGCTGCCGTGGGCAGGGTGCCACACAGAAGCCCTAAATGTTATGGTGAGGGTGGGAGGAATGTCTGGAGCCGGGAGAAGCCGTAGCAGGGCTGAGAGGCAGCGAGGGCAGAGTCCTGTGCGGGGCCGGGCTCTCAGTTCCTGCGGTGCTGTCCCTGAGGCCTTTCTCGTCCCCACACGGTGTCAGTGTGGCCCCACTGCACAGTCCTGAGCTCACGGGGCCGGCAGGAGGCAAAGGGGCTGTGGCCAGCCAGGTGCCAGCGTGTGCCAGCGAGGTGCAGAGCAGCCCCGCAGGCTCCTTGGCGGCTGCCGAGGGCCGTGCTGTGGGCAGGAGGCGGAGGGGCTGCCCCTGGCCGGACAGGAGTGGAGGTGCTACGTGCTCGTGACTGGTACAAACCCCGGCCCAGCTCTGCCCACGGTTGCTGCAAAGCTGCTGGAGACCCCGGCTCACCTTGAATTTGGAGGAACTGGGGGCTTGATTTTCCTTAGTGTTGTGGAGCCTTGAAGGCCCTGCTCTTGGTGTGGCTCCCATTGCCTTTCAAAGCCCCATTTCTCTGCTCCACCGTTCTCTTGTGGCAATTCAGAGAGGCACAGGGTGGCAGCCTCGATCGAAGCAGGATGTGGTTTTCCCAGCTGCTCTGTCGCTGCTGCTGACCAGTGCCCAGGGAGCACAGTGGCCCGGGACCAGGAGGCACCAGCCAGCCTTGGGTGCTCAAGGGCACCAAAGGGCTCAAAATCCAGTCAGGATTCAAGGCACAGCCCCATCAGTGTGAGGACATGGAGCTGGTGGGATTGAACCATGTCCTGGGCCCTTCTCTTCCTCGCAGTGCTCACCCACAGCGCAGGTGCCATGGCCAGACTGGCTGTGCCTAGATGGGGCTTTTGGGCACAGGGGCTCCATCCTCCTCCCTGGGCAGGCCTGTGCCCCTGGGACACTGAGTGACGCCCCTGTTCTCCTCTCTCTCCTCTCCCTCTCCAGGTTCCCTGGTCCAGGCAGCAGTGACTCAGCAGCCATCCTCTCTGTCAGCCAACGTGGGAGACACCGTCAGGATCACCTGCTCTGGGGGTAGCAGCAGCAGCAGCTATTATGGCTGGTACCAGCAGAAGGTCCCTGGCAGTGCCCCTGTCACTGTGATTTACGATAACACCAACAGACCCTCGGGCATCCCTTCGCGATTCTCCGGATCCACATCTGGCACCACGGGCACGTTAACCATCACTGGGGTCCAGGCCGAGGATGAGGCTGTCTATTACTGTGGTGGTACTGACAGCAGCAGTGGTCCTGCACAGTGCCACAGAGCAATGGGCATGTGATACAGAAGCCTCCAGCTCAGCCATCCCTTTGTGCACCAGGACCATGCCCAACACCTGTCATTTGGGGAAGGGATGACCTCCCAGCAGCCCTGTCCATGCACACTGCTCCAGGGCTAAGGTCCCCCTGTGCTCCTCAGCTGGTGCCCAGGGCTCTGCCAGCTGCCTCCCTTCCCAGCTGCCAGCCCAGCTGTGCCATGAGCCCCTGGATGTCACCCCTGGGGGCTCAGCCTTATGGCCCCAGCAGTGAGAGCTGGGGACATGCGACAGGCCAGGGAGCTGGGACAAAGCTTTGCCTTCAAAGCCTGGGAAGGGACATTTCCCATGGGCACAGGAGCTCTGGACTCATGGGTGAGGCTGCTGGAGCAGATCAGGGCTGGTGAGGGAATGCTCTGTTGTGCTGCAAGAGGAGCTGCTGGGCTAAGGCTGCATTGGCTGTGTTTGCTCAGTGCCCGCCCACTGGGCCCAAGTTCAGCCTGTGCAGGAGCCCCTAAGCACCTCTGGCCCTCAGGGAAGCCCATGACTCTGGACAATGTCCCACTATGACCCCACAACAACAAGGAGCCTGAATCCATCCCTGTCCTGTGTCGCCTGAGCTGGCACCTGGCTGGCCTCGTTCTTGTCCTCGCCATGTCACTCATCCCTGGTGCAAGTGTCCTGGCCAGACTGACTGTGCCCAGCTGGGACTGAGCACAGGGGTGCTATCCCTGCTGCACTGCCTGGGGAGATCTGTGTTCCCAGGTCACTGACTGACCCCCTGTCCTCCAGTCTCTCCTCTCCAGGTTGCCTGGTCCAGGCAGTGCTGAATCAGCAGCCATCCTCACTGTCAGCCAACGTGGGAGACACGGTCAGGATCACCTGCTCTGGGGGTAGCAGCTGGAGTGACTATGGCTGGTACCAGCAGAAGGTCCCTGGCACTGCCCCTGTCACTGTGATCTATGTTAATAACATCAGACCCTCAGGCATCCCTTCGGCCAGCCACCAGCCTTGGGTGCTCGAGGGCAGCAAAGGGCTCAAAATCCAGTCAGGATTCAAGGCACAGCCCCATCAGTGTGAGGACATGGAGCTGGTAGGATTGAACCATGGCCTGGGCCCTTCTCGTCCTAGCAGTGCTCACCCACAGCACAGGTGCCATGGCCAGACTGGCTGTGCCTAGATGGGGCTTTTGGGCACAGGGGCTCCATCCTGCTCCCCAGGCAGGCCTGTGCCCCTGGGACACTGAGTGACCCCCATCTTCTCCCCTCTCTTCTCTCCCTCTCCAGGTTCCCTGGTCCAGGCAGCAGTGACTCAGCAGCCATCCTCGCTGTCAGCCAACGTGGGAGAGACTGTCGAGATCACCTGCTCTGGGGGTGATAGCAGCTACAGCTATGGCTGGTTCCAGCAGAAGGTCCCTGGCAGTGCCCCTGTCACTGTGATTTACGATAACACCAAGAGACCCTCGGGCATCCCTTCGCGATTCTCCGGATCCAAGTCCGGCTCCACAGCCACGTTAACCATCACTGGGGTCCAGGCCGAGGACGAGGCTGTCTATTTCTGTGGTGGCTATGACAGCAGTGGTGCTGGTGTAGTGAATTTTCCAGTGAGGTACAGAGGAATTAAAAATGGAGATTTTCTGTCCTTCTCATGGCCAAGTGGAATTGTAGATGTGGGACTGGAGCAAGTTTTTGTCTCCTTCACACAACTGTGGCTCTGAATGTTGCCTATTTTGTGTCCTAGAGAGTGGGAGGTGACTTTGTGGCTGGTGATCATTGTCCTGCTCCCTACAAAACCCATGGTGTGGCTTTGTCTCCCACTATTCTCTGGCCTACTACTAATGACCTCCTGCTGCTGCCTCTGTGCTGGGATGCGTGGGGCTGGGCTCTGCTCCCCACTTATGCCTGGGGCCATCTTCCATGTCTGTTCTTCTCTGACTCTTGCATTCCCTATAACCTTATCCAGGCAGGTCTGTGCTCCTGGGACACTGACTGGGCCCTGGCTTCTCTTCTTTCTCCTGTTCCTGTCCATGTTCCCTGGTGCAGGCAGCGCTGAATCAGCCATCCTCGCTGTCAGCCAACGTGGGAGACACAGTCAGGATCACCTGCTCTGGGGGTAGCAGTGGCAGCTGGTATGGTTGGTTCCAGCAGAAGGTCCCTGGCAGTGGCCCTGTCACTGTGATCTACAGCAGTGACAAGAGACCCTCGGGCATCCCTTCGCGATTCTCCGGATCCGGGTCCGGCTCCTCGAACACGTTAACCATCACTGGGGTCCAGGCCGAGGACGAGGCTGTCTATTTCTGTGGTAACAATGATGGCAGCAGTGATGCTGCCACAGTGGCACTGAGGATTGTTCAAGTGATAGAAAAACCTTCTACAGTGGCAGAGTTCAGTGACAAGTCCCTACATTCCAGTATCATGCATCAGGGTAGAGATGCCTTCCTTACTGAACCATGTCTTCTCCCATCTGCTTCTCCAACTCCCCTGGCCCAGGCAGTACTGCAAGTCAGCTATCCTTGGTGTCAGCCAGCCTCAGAGAAACTGTAAAGATCTGCTGCTTGGGGTTTAGCAGTAGCTAGATTTGGACATGGAGCTGGTGGGATCGTGCCATGGCCTGGTACCCTCCTGTCCTAGCAGTGCTCACCCACAGCACAGATGCCATGGCCAGACTCACTGTGCCTGGACAGAGCCTTTGGGCACAGGGGCTCCATCCTGCTGCCCAGGCAGGTCTGTGCCCCTGGGACACTGAGTGACCCCCATCTTCTCCCCTCTCTTCTCTCCCTCTCCAGGTTCCCTGGTCCAGGCAGCAGTGACTCAGCCATCCTCGCTGTCAGCCATCGTGGGAGACACAGTCAGGATCACCTGCTCTGGGCTTAGCAGCAGCTATGCTTATGCTGGCTGGTTCCAGCAGAAGGTCCCTGGCAGTGGCCCTGTCACTGTGATCTATCGTGATACCAACAGACCCTCGGGCATCCCTTCGCGATTCTCTGGCTCTGCATCCGGCTCCACGGGCACGTTAACCATCACTGGGGTCCAGGTCGAGGACGAGGCTGTCTATTTCTGTGCTAGCTGGGACAGCAGCAGTGCTGATGGGGGTGACAAAGCCAGTGAATAATGGGAAAGTGAGGCACAGAACCCCACCGGGTTCTCCAAGAGAGGAAGATTTTTCCTCATGGCCGAACAAAGCTGTGATCACAGAGTTGAGGGAGGTTCCTGTCCCCCTGCCCGAGGACATGACTGTGCGTGACACCTCACAGGAGGTGACTCTTTCCCCTGCCCCTATAATAGGAATGGCACTGCCTCATCTCCAGCCCTGTTGCCTTTTGTTTGCTATGCCCTCCTGCTGCTGCTGCCGAAGCTGCCTCTGCTGCATTGCTGTGGGCCCAGCTGGGCTCTGATTCCCCCAAGTTTCTGTAGCCATGACAAAGTCCCTTTCCCTCAGAGAGCAGCTCTGCTGCTGCCAGTTGTCCTTCCAGGGCCGTGGGGCTCTAATTTTGTGCTCTGTCTTGAGGCTGTGTGTCCTATTGTGGCACCAGAATCATTGGGCACAGGGGCACTGTCGCACTACCCGGGCAGGGCTGTGCTCCTGGGGCAATGACCAAACCTTCTGGTGCTCCCCCTCTCGCTCTCCAGGCTCCTTGGCCTAGGCAGGATCACTGAGTCAGCCATCCTCAGCGTCACTGAACTTGGGTGAAACCGTCAGGATCACATGCTCCGGGAGCAGTAACAACTATGGCTGGTACCAGCAGAAGGTCCCTGGCAGTGCCCCTGTCCCTTTGATCTACCTTAATGACAGGAGACCCTCAGGTATCCCTTGACAGTTCTCTGGATCCAAGTCTGGCTCCAGGAGCACGTTAACCATCACTGGGGTCCAAGCCGAGGACGAGGCTGTCTATTTCTGTGGAGCCTTGGAACAGAGGAAGCTATGGTGCTCAAGATCCATGGCACAGCCCCATCAGCATGAGGACATGGAGCTGGTGGGATTGCACCATGGCCTGGCCTCCTCCCCCTCTGCAATGCACACCCACAGCTCAGGTACCATGGCCAGACTGGCTGTGCCTGGATGGAGCCTTTGGGCACAGGGGCCATGTTCATCTGCCCAGGCAGGCCTGTGCCCCTGGGACACTGACTGAGTCCCATCTTCTCTCCTCTCTCCTCTCCCTCTCTCTCTCCAGGTTCCCTGGTCCAAGCAGCAGTGACTCAGCAGCCATCCTCGCTGTCAGCCAACGTGGGAGACACCGTCAGGATCACCTGCTCCGGGGGTAGCAGCAGCAGCGGGTATGCCTGGTTCCAGCAGAAGGTCCCCAGCACTGCCCCTGTCACTGTGATCTACTGGAGTAACAACAGACCCTCGGGCATCCCTTCGCGATTCTCCGGATCCAAGTCCGGCTCCACGGCCACGTTAACCATCACTGGGGTCCAGGCCGAGGACGAGGCTGTCTATTTCTGTGGTAGCTATGAAGGCAGCAGCAGCAGCAGCTATGGTGTGTGGAGACAATGAGTAACAGAAAGTGACAGAGACTCAAAATGGAGAGGAAAGATTTTGGCCCTGCTCCTTCCTGGCAGCTCTTGGTGTAGCTGTGCCCCCCATGGCCTCTTGGTGCTGATGATCATATATGTCCTCACATGCTGCCAGAGCTGCTGCTGTGCAGCTGAGCTGCAACAGGCTGGGCTCTGCTCCTCAAATGGGCCTGTGACCGTGTCCCAGTCTGATTGCTGGATTCCCTGTAACCTTGCCCTGGCAGGTCTGTGCACCTGGGACACTGAGTGGCCCTCCTCTTCTCCCCTCTCTCCTCTTC
>VZTN01029241.1:121382-143759 GCA_013400515.1 Erpornis zantholeuca | reverse complement strand
AAAAGAGGGGGAAAGCCTGCAGTTCCCTGTCCTCCGAGGAGAAGCCGCGGGCAGGGCTCGGCCCCCCCGGGCCGTGTCCAGGGTAACGCCGCCGCCGCCGCCGCTTCCCCCAACGGCCGCGGGCTCGGGCCGGGCCCGCTGTCGGTGCCTCGGGCTCGGTGCCTCTCCTCCCGGGCTCCCTCTCGGTGCCGACACAGCTCTCAGCATGTCCCAGGCGTGAGTACCCCGGGGCGAGGGGGCTGAGGGGTGAAAATCCCCTCAGAGGGGCGAAAATCCCCTCAGAGAGGATAAAACACAGCCCGAGGGGGAAGGGGGCGCAAATCCCCTCAGAGAGAGGGAAACACAGCCCGAGGGGGAAGCGGTGGGGGGAGCGGGTTCACCCTCACAAAGCGACCGCGTCATCTCAGGAAAACCAGGCAAATATTAATATTATCCACGCAGGCAGCGAGGCTCCTTTTTGCTGAAGGTTCCTCTCTTACAGCCCACGGTTCGCACGTCGGCTCTTGTTTCCCCGCAGTAATTTCAGCGCGGCGCAAAGCTGTACGAGTTCGCCTGCAATAACCAGGCGGCGATGACGGCATTGGATCAAAGTGCCTGCTCCTTCCCCCAGAAACATCACTCCAAGCCCACATATTAAGCAAATATTATGATTATTATTGCCGTGCTGCAGTGCACAGGGAGCCGAACTGTGAGCATCTTGCATTGTATTATCCCTCAGCGTTGTGCTGAGCTGGGTATGGCTTGTTCAAGTTCAGTAAATAATACTGCATTAAAGAGAAAAAAAAATTAACACATCAGGGGTATTTGCTACCTCCTTCTGTTCCTCTCCTCACACTGACCATATCCAAACTGCTGCCCCAGCAGGTTGTGAGCAAAGCCTTTCCTGGCATCTTTGCCATGGTCTCCTTCCTCTGGCATCAGTGGTACCAACCTCAAAGTTCCCCATTTCTTTTGCTCAGTATCCTCTTTCCAAACTCCCAGCTTTTTTGCCAGGTAAAACCCCCTCGGATTCTAAAACATCCTTTCAAATTCAGAGCCAGAGCAGCTCTCCTTGTTACCAACAGGTTGGGTTTTGTAGAACTATGAAGGTCAGACAAAGACCTGCAAGATTTCCAAGTGCAACCTTCAACCAAACATCACCAAAACATAAGCATTAAGTGCCACATCTACTTCCAGAGATGGTGACTCCACCACTTCCCTGGGCAGCCTGTTCCAATGCTTAACTACTCTTTTCAGTGAGGAATATTTTCCTGATATCCAATCTAAACCTTCCCTGGCTTTCCTTGAGGGCATTTTCCTCTCCTCCTAGTACTTGTTGCCTGGGAAAAAGAGGCTGAGCCCCCCAGCTCACCACGACCTTTCAGCTGCAGAGAGCAATAAGGTTTCCCCAGAGATTGTTTTTCTCCAGCCTTCTTTTCTCCCCTCCTGCCTCCACACATGGGCAGCCCCAGCCATACACCACTGAAAACTCCAGCCAGGGATTGGTTCAGGAGGGAAAGGTGGGGTGAGAGGAATAGAGAACAATATCCCCAAGGGCAGGACAGAGGCAAACTCAGCAGAGACTCCAGCAGGCATAAATTTGAGGAAATCTTGGTTAGATCCCTGGTGGATCCAATGCAGGGCTTGTATAAATCATGCCTAACACTCTCATGGAATCAGTTAAGGGAAGATCACAGTACAGTGGGGAGTTACCTGAATTGTGCTCTTTAGGAGAAAATAAAAAAAAAAAAGAGATAAAAGAAGGGAAAAAAAACCAAACCACAAAAGTAGTGTTTGACCTCTTCCTCAGAGTTATCTCGGAATCTGTCATTCCTACCCAGTCTCTGAATCATGGCTGCTGTTATTTGAGACAGATTAACACCAAAGGAATTAAGCTGAGTAGAGCTGGAAAAATACTTGTGCTCCAACTGTTTCGGCTCAGTTTAATTTTAATAAAGGCTTTATTTAGCATTTCCTATGGCACTGCCAGCACTGAGCAGCAAATCCATATAAACATGACCGTGTGGCCACGCCACATGACAAAAACACATATCCAGTCCTGTTTCTGAGCAAGGTGCTGGTGAGGAACTCCAGTTTGGTGTTGAAGCTCCTTGGCTCAGGCTGCTCTAATGATATTGTAGCCGTGCTCAGCACAGGATTTATGGCTGGGCTAATCCAGCCCTTCCTATACAGAGCTGGATCCCAAATAAGGTACCGAGGCTACTGTTAATGTGGTTGGTGGTAGGGAGGTCATGCTGGCTGTGTACCATAAATCAGAGTTGTTCAGGTCAGAAAAGCCCTCTAAGATCAAGTCCAAGCCTAAACCCAGCACTGCCAAGGCCACCATCGACCTGTGTCCCCAAGTGTCACATCCCACATGGATTTTAAACCTCTCCAGGGATGGGGACTCCATGACTGCCTTGGGCAGCTTGTTCCAATGACTAACCAACTTTTCCATGAAGAAATTTTTGCTAATATCCAGCTTATCCTACATCCTCCCAGCAGCTTATGAGAAGGCTGGAGAGGGACTTTTCACACAGGTAGGAAGTGACAGGACAAGGAGGAATGGCCTTGAGCAAGACAACAGGTTTAGATTGGACATGGGGAAGAAATTCTCCCTGTGAGGGTGGGCAGGCCCTGGCACAGGGTGCCCAGAGAAGCTGGGGCTGCCCCTGGATCCCTGGCAGTGTCCAAGACCAGGCTGGAAGCTTGGAGCAAACTGGGCTAGTGGAAGGTGTCCCTGTCTGTGGCAGGAAGTAGGACAAGATGAGCTTTCAGGTCCCTTCCAACCCAAACCATTCCATGATTCCATAAACCTTCCCTGGTGCAACTTGAGGCTGTTCCCAACGTATTTTAAATGCCATGTGACAAAATGCCTTACAACAACTTGCCTTACATGAAGGCAGTGAAGCAAAGAGCTAATGATGAAAGGAGGTTACGAGAAAGAACTTTGATTCTTCAGAAATAGAAATGCTACCCCAGCTTTCCTTGAGCTCGAGGTAAAACCTTCTGAGTTCTGAGGCATGTTCACCATCCTCAAGGCCCTGTGATTGTGAGAGGTGTGGGCTAAAGCACAACTCCCCTGCCTCAGGAAGCTCTGAGTCAGGGCAGAGGGGATTCTCAGGAAGCAGCAGTGTTCTCTCAGGGTCGGTAAGTCCAGCAGCCAGCCAAGGGAAAAGTCAGCATGTCCAGACATGCCTGGCATTTTCCCGGGACAGTCCCAGCCCTCTGGAGGGAGCAGAGCCGTTAAGAGTGGGGTGATTAAAAAGTGCTGGAGTATCTCACTTCCCAAAGCACTCAGCCCCAGCATTTGCATGCAGACGTACCTTCTGTTCCAGACACTGGAGATTCACAGAGATGCTGCTGCATTTATGTTTTCCTGCTGTGTTTCCTCCTCTTTTATGGATTTGTTTACCATCTCCTTGACCCGTGGGATCCTGACCAGTGATTTCTTACCTTGCCCCTGACAGCTCTAGTCCAGGCACGTCCAAAGCCGAGTCTTGGCACTGCTACCATTCCTGCCAGCTTTTAATCAGCTCCAAGACATTTGCCACTGCCACCAAGGAGCTTTAAACAATCAAAGCGCTTTAAAATTTAATCTCGTGTCACAAATAGAATTTATATTAATTCACTGCTTAAATATTGATCTAAGACAAGCTCCTGAGCATCTCCCCTCCTGCTTTCGACAGAAACAACCAAAGCTGAGCTCTGGGTTTTATATCACATCCCAGAGGCTCAGCTGCAGAAAATTAAGGTTGCAAAACCCAAATGTGAAAAAATGTCAGTGCAACTTCTAATCCCCTCTCCTCTCCCCCACGTTAGGATGCAGTTTCTGATGTTGTGATCACATCCTATTTTCTTCCCACGGGGCCCCAGCCTCATTCAGCCATTGGGCCGTTGTTGAATATTTCTTTTTATCCCCTCATTCAGCATCTGGCCCCAGGCCATATTCTTCAAATTCCATCCAAACGCCACAATTATTAGCTTCCTCCTGGGCATTCCTTGCATGTTCTCTCTCATACATCTCCCAAGCAGTCACAGATTCATCTTTGCCCCTCCTTCCACCCCTGGTGAGCATTAGCACATCATCTTGCTTATGTTAAAGCAGGAAATCAGAGACAGGATCAAATTGATCACAGCTAAGACTCAAAAGCTGCAACTCCCTCCTGTGCCTCCCTTCATCCTTAATGAGCAGGTAGGGAAAGATCTTGTGTAATACTTGTTCAGTGTCTCCTCTGGGAAAAAGCATTGTCCGTGGAAATATCCCAGCAGCACTTGTGCTAGAAGGCAGGCAAAGAAAAGGCCCCAGTTTGCAAGAAACTTGAGTAGATTGTGTCAGCTTCAAGCTTAAAGCTTCCTGCTCCTGGCAGGGGTAGAGCAGCACCCAGACACAGCCCTTTATGCATGGGATTGGAGGCAGTAATTGCCTCTCACCTTTTCTGAGGAAGAGAGAGGTTAAAAAGAAAAAAATTCCACACATAGGATGGTTAAAGCTGAAATAAACTTCGTTGCCACAAGCAGTGGAGTGTGTTACAGGCAAACACTGCTTGGGAGGAAGAATTCTGCTTGCAGAATTGCAGGAGAGGAGGCTGCTGTTGAAATAACATAGAATGGTTTGGGTTGGAGATGTCCTTATAGCCCATCTCATTCCACCCCTTGCCTTGGGCACTGCCAGAGATCCAGGGGCAGCCACAGCTTCTCTGGGCACCCTGTGCCAGGGCCTGCCCACCCTCCCAGGGAAGAATTTCTTCCCAATATGCGATTTCTCCCTGCCCTCTGGCAGTAGGAAGCCATTGCCCCTTGTCCTGTCACTCCAAGCCCTTGTAAATAGTCTCTCCATGTTTTCTGCAGGCTCCCTTCAGGCACTGGAAGGCCACAGTTTGGTCCCCCCAGAGCTTCTCTTCTCCAGGCTGAACATTCCCAATTCTCTCAGCCTTTCCCCATGGAGCTGCTCCATGCCTCTGCTCCTCCTGGAGCCTCCTCTGGGCTCTCTCCAGCAGCTCCAGGTCCTCCCTGTGCTGGGCCCCAGGGCTGGAGCAGCTCTGCAGGTGGGGTCTCACCTGAGCACAGGGGCAGAATTCCCTCTCTCCTGCTGTCCATGCTGTGGGATCAGCCCAGGGCATGATTCTCCTGCTGACCCAAGAGGGAAGGGCAGTCTCCAGCCCAGGCAGCATTTCCCAGCCCAGAATAGCATCTCCCACACCTTAACTGCTTTGCCATGGGGCAAAAACCAGAGGGTTTTGTCAGAAAACTGTAAGAAAACAGTTCTTTTTCCTGCCAGCCTCATGAGTTTGGCTGGAGCAGGTGCTTGAGACCTGCTGAGGTGTGTTGCTGCTGCTGCTCCATGAAGCTGCTTCCTCGCCTTCCCTGTGGTTTCCCATTACATTTCTGCCACACAAATCTTTTATCCCCCCTTCAGTTCCTGTCATAGCACCCAGGACTGAAATTGGAGATGACAGAAGCACAGAGCTGTTCCCGTTAACAATGCCAGCAGGCTGTGTGTTTTCTTCTCTTGTCACAACCAAAGCCTACTGAGGTTTATCCTTTATTTTCCCCCAAATGCTTCCAGCTCTGTAAAACATCGTGGCTGCAGCAAGCATGCTTAAAAAGTCATCTGGCAGAGTCACATTCACCACCAGCTGAGAAGTTTGGCATAATTGTGAGACTAATCTTATTTTAGGAGCAAGGCAGGCTTAAACAGGCTCATGAGCCTGAACTGCAAGCTGAAGGCTTTGAAATCAGGAATTAATTCCGACAACATTTCAGTCGATTTGGCTCAGAGAATCAAAGCTGAGTTGGAAGGGACCCACCAGGACCATTGACCCAACTGCTGGCCCTGCACAGGACACCCCAAGAACCCCACCCTGTGCCTGAGAGCATTGTCCAAACACTTCTTGAAGTCAGGGTGTGCCATAAGGCCACACTGATCGCTGATTCTGCCTGCACCCCTCCAACACAGAAATGTTTGTCTAGAATAAGACAAAAGAGGGGGCTACTCCTATAATGTAATCACCTTGCAGTACCTGCGAGGAACAGGTAACTGCGGACCTGAGTCAGCCTGGTGATTATCCTAAGCCTGGTGATTTTTAGAAAGAGAGAAGAAAAAAAAACCAAAAAGCAGCAGCATTAGCATTGAAAGCCCTTTTTCCTCACAGGGCCTCACTTTCCCCTCCCAACCTTTGTCTCTTGTTTCTTTATTTTCCAGAGGCTGCAGGGCAGGGTTTCCCTCCCCCGTGTTTGCCCAGGGCTTAGCACAATGCCTGACCTGTCAGGCCCCAGCGTGGCGAGGGGACCCTGGGAGTGGCCTCTGGATGCACTTCCTTGTCACCAGCCCCACGTCTCGGTCCCCTCTGCTCTGAGACTGCTGCCCTCGTGTTCTGGGCTGTGGTGAAGAGGTGCCAGGCTCTTTGAGCCCTGCTCCACCTCCCCTTGCTCTCACACAAACCCTGTGGCACTTTCTCCAGCCCCCAGGACAGCCCAGTCTTGTTTCTGAGAAAGAAATACGAGGTGGGTTTGCAGTGGAGGTTCCTTCAGTGATGCTTTAACACACACAATTTAGCTCTCATTTAGTCACACAGGAGTTTCCAAATGAGGTGAGGGAAGTGGAGTCAGAGTCAAGTTTGTTTTCCCTTCCACCCATCAGGATAAACCAGTGAGACCCACGCAGCACTGCACTACTGCAGCTTCAGCACAGGAAAGCATGAGATACTCCTGAGGGCAGCCCAGAAAAACCAGGCATCAAAGAAGCCAGGGTTCAGCCCAAAGACAAATCCAGAGACAAACTGTGCCATGTCCTGGAATAACAGGGGTAGTGTTCCCTTTGGCAGTGAGTAAAACACAGAGACACTCTGGGGGGAAAAAGAAAAGCCACACAAAGGTAGCCCCACTGCTGCCAGATTCTTCTCCTGGCTCACAAGTGGCCTGAGGGACAGTTTGCATGCTCAGCATAAACCCTTCCAGGAAGGGCATGCTTCAGCCTTAAAACCAGTTCAACACCAGTAAGCAGGCTCACCTCAGCTGGACTCAAAACCAACAAGCTTTTCCAAGTGTCAGGAGAGATGGGTCAAGCAAACATGCACACTCAGAGGGCCCTACAACACTCAAACAAGGCATGTACAATTTGGCAGGAATTTAAACATCTCTTTCTAACTTCAGCAGGGGAAAAAAAGCCCCATATTGCTAAGCTTCACTCGAAATAAGGAGGGCAGGCTTTATTTTGAGCAATAAAAGTGAGATTTGAACTGGTGGCCAGGCTATGAACAAAAGAAACTTCTTAAGCCCTTGTTTTAGACTTGGTTTCTGCTGTGTCGGAGTGAAGAGAAGGGACATCAGTGAGGAGTTAAAGCTCTGACCTTCCCTCCAAGCTGTGAGCTGCCAGAAGTCACTCTGGGAACTCTGGAGTTTAGTCCCTTGACATGTTTCTTCCTCATCCCATTCCAGCATTGCTTATTTTTCCCATAACACCCTATTTGGGAGTTGCTATGACAATTTGCAGCGTTACTTAGGAGTGCTATATGCACAGAGAGATCAAGAGGCAGCTTTCTTTTCCAGGATTTAAGAATCTTAAACCTTAAACAGGAAAGTTATGCTGGTTACCTGCACTAATAGGTGAGTTAGAGGCTCTAATCCAACCTAAATCTGATGTAATATCCTTGGGCACAGACACAGTTCAAGGTACAGGACAGAAATGAGCCTACAAGATGGACCAGTAACAGTAAAAACCCAGTGCATTCAAGGCTGCATTGTCCTCCCTCCTCAGCGTGTGGAAGCAATTTTGGGGGAGTTCACAACCTAATGCAAAGGGACACTGAGCAAACAGGCAAAAATTCCAATAGGAACTCAGGGATCACTTGCTGTCTGATTCACAGGCAGGGAGAGGCAGTGCTCTCCTTTGCTTTTAAGGCATAACCTTGAAGTTGCTCCTCCTGGACATGCTTGTCTAAAGCTGAAGGGCTCCTCTGATTCACAGCAGCTCTGCCAGGTCCCCCCAAAAAGGGCTGTAAACACAAAGCACATCTCATCCTTCAGACTAGTCCACAAGGGCTCCCATTTGGGCACCAGTAAAACCTGAAATAACTACTTTAATCCTGTTTTGGGGATGTGCCCTCTAGTTTTTAATCAGGGTGAAGCAATGCAATCCTCAAATCAGATTTCTGCTTGCCCTGTCATCTGATGTCCCCATCCCATGCCTAACAAACGTGGGGGGCCAGGTCCCCTCAAGGTGTCAGTCACCCTGAACACAGCAGGTACATCAGGCTATCAGCTGAAATTTTATCAACCTTTTCCATCAACTTCATTTTCCAGCGGGCCTGTCCTTTCTTTTGCCCTCATTTACCCGAAGCATCTCTGTTGCAAAAGCTACAGTCATCCCCTAATATCCATAGCCTTAACATCTGACCCTCAGAACCGTGCTTGCAATCATCTCGGTGCTTATCTGATAAACTAATGCTTTATGGAAGCAATTATGTCCTATCTGCTGTGCCTCACGGTAACGTCCTCCCAAGGGCTGCAGCACTCCAGCCCCCTCCTCCCTCCACAATATAAAAAGAAACTGGATATTAGCTGGCTCAGCAGGAGGAACCACTTGACATTCCTCAGTCAGAGGAGGCAGCGAGGGAGATCATTGTGAATCGGAGCGGACGTTCGCTTCTCGGCCTCTCCAGCAGCAACCTGCACGGGAAAGGCTCCAGCCTGAGGATCCCCAGGGCTCATAAATCAGCTGGATGGCTGTGGGGACACCCCACAGGGCTGGGCTTCCTCAGAGGTTGACAAGCTCCCCGCTATGTGTGGGAAATCACACACAGTACGTACAAACACCGCGCCGTTTCCTCCCGCGTGTGCCTCACATCCTTCCGTGATCCTGACTCCAGCTCATGCTGGCCTTGGTTGTCCCCATGTTCTCCCCTCTGCCAGGTTTGTTCTGTTTATCTCCTGCACCTGGGTTAATTGCTGCAATTGGCTGATACGGGTGTGTGCAAGGGGATGTAAATGAAGTAGGAAAATAAAGGAAGGGGAAAGACCTGGGTGGGCTGCAGAAGCGTTAGGAAAAGCAAGGCCAGCTGCATCCTGCAGAAAGCCAGGTCAGCTGAGGAGTGTAATACGCCCTTTAAAACGTTAATGGTGTAAGTTCAATAGCAGGGCTTGGGTTGTTGGTGCTTTTGCTGACTGCAGGGGGGAGTCCCACAGCCCTGCCACCAGCCAGGACGTGCAGGGCACCCCACGCTCGGGGCACTCGTGGGCTGGAGTTGGTCCTGTCCCACCCCACACGTCCCTCTTGCAGCACAAGCCTTGGGTCACTCTGTCCTCCAGGACTGGGAGTGATAAGATCAGCTCACAGAGCTCCAACATTTATTATCATGCACAAACAATGCTAACATCTGTCCAGCTTTCTGGTCAGGATAAACACATCAACACTCCCTCAACGTGAGGTCTGCTCTGAAAGCTCATCTAACCCAGGCAGGGCCTTTTGCTGTTCTCCCCCCTTGTTGAGAAGCTCTAGGAACAGCAGCTTGGTTAAGCACAACCATGGATGGCTCTGGATTGCACCATCGAGGCCAATGGCCTTTATTCCTAGGATTAAGGAGCAAGTCAGCTGTCCCTGTTTCCATAGCCACTGTTTTCCCCTCAGCATGACAACCTGAATGAACTGGTTTTCTCCCAACACAACTGAGTCTCAGTGCAGAAGGAATTTCTTAGCTCTCTTCCTAGAGAGGCATTTTCAAAGATTTTTAACACTTATCACTGCCAAGAGTCTCCATCTGGCAAAGGAGAACAAAAGTGTCTTCACTGCCACAGGTGTTATTAGCAGCTTTCCATGACAAACCTGCTGTTTGAGCCTTTCTCTGAATAAAAACCTCACTGCTCGTTTCTCGCTCCTTTAGGTTCATTTCCCAGGATTTTCTGATCTGCTTTTCCCATGAAAAGCCACTGACAGCTAGTCCATGCTCATACCAGAACTCTTTTATTTCTACCAAAACTATCAAGTGAGCAGGATTATCCTGGAAATGGAGATGGCCTGAGGTGACATCTTCCATGCCACATAATCCCATAGCCACCAGATATTTAGCAATTGCTTGGAGTGCAACAGTTGCTACTGTAGAAGTAAATCAAATTATTTTCCTTACCTCACATTTGAATTAGGGCCTACAGCTCTGCTCCAGCACTGGCACCAACCCCACCCTTACCCTGCAGCTAACTCCAAGCAACCACTTCAGAAAGGCAGAACAGCTTTAGAAACATGAACTGGTCCTCATCCCAAACATCCAGAGCCTCAAATAGTCCTTCCCCTATTAAAAGGCATCAGAGAGAGCCACTTTTTCTATTAAACCATCTTCTCAATTAGCACAACTGAATAAAACTCCTGGCACTGTTGGGGAGTTGTAACTTCAAGCCTTTGAAGGATGCCTCAAGCATTTCAGAATGAAGCTGGAAAGCATTTAAGCTTGTTTTCATAAAATAGCATTTTAAGATTCCTATTTTTAAAACAAACAAAAACAGAAAACTTCTGCTCATGGTTTTCAAAATACTTTATAGCTAAAAATCTCCCTACAAATGTAATGGCTCACACTTCCAGGCTTGCTTGGCGAGAAATCCACACCCACAGAGCCCTGAGCTAACTCTTGCTTTCGTGTTCTCCTCTTCCCAACCAGCACTTACATCAAGCTGTGGGCAGACACCCAGAGGGAGCTGGACATCATGCTCCAGAGAGAAAAAGAGGAGTTCTTCGAGCCACAGGAGGACCGCCAGAAGGTGATGAAGATGTTGGCCACCGCCTACATCCAATACCTGGACATCTTCCGGAAGCTGGAGGAGGCCCACGACCACCTCATCCACCAGCAGAAGCGGGCGGCGGTTCGGCAAGTGCTGGATGGAGTCATTGGCCGCATCCTGGAGATCAAGAAAGAGATGGTGGCCCTGGAGAAGTCTGAGTGCCACCACATGGATGACATCCTGATGGAGCTGCAGCGTGTGCCGGTAGGGCTACCTCTGGTGCCTTAAATGGCTACCTGGAAACAGAGACTAGACAGGAATAAGGGGATAGAAGAGGGGTTGATTGGAAAGGCCTTCAGAGGTCACACCCTGGCGGTCTGGAGGCTCCTGCCTCAGTGGATCCCAAGATGAACCACAGCTCATGAGTTCTTCACCCTTTTATAGGCTTGGTCCATTTGCATATCAGCATAAATTCACCAATTAAAACTTTAGCTAATGATGGAATTTGCCCAAGCTTGCCCCCCTGTCCCCAAGATTGTGGTTTGCAGTTGTTGGGCCTAGGAGGGTCTGGGTGTCCTTGGAGAGCTGGAGAGGCTTTGTTGTGTGTGTGTGAGCATGAGAGAACAGCACTGAACGAGCTCCAGGGAACTGCAGAGTGACACTGGGCAGGGCAGGATTGGGAACATATAAAAGTTAAAACCTAAGGCATCAACTTGATTATGAGCTAATTCATAGGAGCTGTGCTTAGCCTGTGTTTTAAAATCAGTCACACTGACTTGCACTGAAGTGATTTAGCTTCCTGCACAGTCACCAGAGTACTGGGTGATCAGTGATGGTTTCATATTAAATAGGAGATAATATTTGATTAAGAAACTACATTTGATCTATGATGAGCATTATATATTAGAGCAAGGTTTTAGAAGCTGATCTCCTTGATCAATATGCTGCATTTCTGCTTCTCCATCATATCCCAGGCTTTGGGGATCTTTCTTTTGCACAGAAAGTCACAAACATGTCCTAAGATGAGTTTTGTGTGTAGGTTATTCCTTTCTAAAGGGGGTGGAGGGCCTGATATGCCAAACAAACCCAGCCCTTAGGGAGAGTCTGCTGCCTCTCTGGGGTCTGGCTCATGGCTGTCACCAGGAAACTTCCAAGTTTTTCACAGCCCATGGATGTGATCTTCCATGCAGAGGGCAAGGAAAGGGTAGTACATAGTTTGAGGGTGATCACAAAAGATTTCAGGGCTTTGGGACATCTAGTAAGGAATTCTGGGGCACAAGTTGTTTTCTCCTGGCACTTGCAGCTGAAAGCAGCAATACTGATATGAACAGATGGTTCCCCAGCTGGTGTCACCACCATAATTCTGGGGGTTTTGACAAGGGAATGGTCTGTGCAGTGCCAGGAGTGCTGGCATCAGGTGGCACTCACCTTTCTCAGCGAGGGAAGGGAGTCTTTGCCTGGGAACTAGTGGGGTTCATTGGCTTTAAACAAGATATGATGGGGAGGAGGACAGTATCAGGCTTGTCCTTGGCAAGCTGTGGGACAGTAGGAAAAATGAGAGGGACAGGATACTTGTGAGGGCCCTGAGCAGGTGTCTGTGACTCAGCCACACTGGAGCACACCTGCAATCTTACAGAGGTGAGCCAGGGGCTCCTGAGGTAACAGAAACCAACAAGGGAACATCCAAAATACACCCCTGTGGCTAAAGGGACAGGTCAGGGGTGATCCTGCCCCTCTGCTCAGCCCTGGGAGGCACATCTGGACTGCTCTGTCCAGCTCTGGGCTCCTCAGGACAAAAAGCTCCTGGATCAGGTCCAGAGGAGGCTGTGGAGGAGAGGAAAGGACTGGAGCACCTCTGCTGAGGAAAGGCTGAGGGAGCTGGGGCTCCTCCAGAGCAGACAGAGCTGAGAGGGGCCCTCTGTAATGTGTACAGTTATCCAAAGGGTGGGTGCCAGGGCATGGACCAGGCTCTGCTCCATGGGGCCCAGCTCTGGCACACGAGGAACAGGCAGAAGCTGAAGGCCAGGAGTTCCACCTGGACAGGAGGCAGAACTTCTTCCCTGTGCAGTGACCAAGCAGTGCCCAGAGAGGCTGTGGAGTCTCCCTCTCTGGGGATGTTCCAGAGTCCTCTGAACACAATCCTGTGCCATGTGCTCTGGGATGAATCTGCTGGACCAGATGCCCCCACTGTGGTTTCTTCCAACCTGACCCATTCCATGATTCCATATTACAACACGAATTTGTATTCACAGAATCCCAGAATGGTTTGGGGTTGAAAGGACCTTAAAGCTCATCCAGTTCCACTCCCTGCCATGGGCAGGGACACCTTCCACCAGCCCAGGGTGCTCTAAACCCTGGCCTGGGACACTTCCATGGATGAGGCAGCCACAGCTTCTGTGGGCACCCTGTGCCAGGGCCTCCCCACCCTCACAGGGAAAAATTCCATCCCAATATCCAATCTAAACCTACTCCCTGCCAGCAGTAACTCAGACTGCTTTGCCGTTGAGTGTCAGGAGCTTGACTCTGCCAGGTTTTAATGTGGGGTGAGACAAGAAATGAGCTGATGAGCAAAGTGAAATCGGCACCGTGAATACGAGGCCAAGTGTGGAAGCTGTGCTTTAAAAGCCGCAGGAAAAACGAGCTGGCAAAGGTGGTTACTTCTCTCGCAGACAGCTCCATCTATTGTCACATTCAGGTAGCGCTGCTTTGCTAGAACCTGCTGAAATTCCTGCTTTTTATCCAGGATCCCAGCGCGGTGATAAATTGCCTGATGCCATTAGAGCATCACCGTGGGATTTGCAAACTGCATTTCTGTTTGCCACTGCACATCTGCAAATTGAAGATAGGAACGGCCAGGAATTTTCACCAGCCCCTTTGCCTTCGACATGAATCACTATTTTAAACTGAGAGAGTATAAACATATCTCTGGGGAAAGTAATCCTTCAGATCATATTTTGAAAATCCTTAGCTCTGCTGTTTTCATGACTCAGCAGTAAATCCATCTGCAGCAAAAAGTTGGCAAGGCTGAGGAGTCATGCCTGACATCTCCTCAAAAAGAAGCATAAATTCAAATTCCTGCACCACACCTTAATTTGAAGAAGGCAGAACATACCTACCTACCACAAAAGAAATCAATCACTGAAGAGATTTCAGGGTTTTTAAAAAAGAACATTTTCCATACTAGATAAGAATACAGATTTATGGGGTGTTCTTTTTAATGAAATATTGAAATATTCTTGGTAATGCAACAAAATTACTGGACAAATAACTCCTGTTTCTCCAACAATCTGCCCAGAAGGGATATCTCTAGTCATTCCTGTATTTATCAGGGCTAAAATCCTGCAGGATTGAAGGCAGAGGACACAATCTTTTATATCTTATGTGATGATATTGCCTATTTTGTACCACGTCACTGCAAGGCCAAGCTTTCCTATTTCTCCTCAAAAATAACCTCATGGTTTTGCCTTCCAACGTCCACTCACTCAATTTCCTGGGGCAATTATGAAGGTATTTGGATCCATAAATCCCATGTGGAGCTGGGAGTGGCTAAAAAAGAAGCAAATTTGACTCGAGGTTAAACATCCCAAGCCTGACTTTGCAATGCTGGGCCCCAAAAAGAGATTACAAAGAGAAGCAGGCTCCCCACCCCTTCCAGCCCTGCCTCTGGGGCCTTGATCTCTTTTCTGCAGTCAGTAAAAGTCACAATCCAGACCCACTTGGAATTAAAGGCCAGGTGAGCATTAGAGATGCTCCTCCACTGACTCACTCCACGCCCTGGCAGCCTAAAAATCCTCCCATCCTACAGGAGGGTGTCCAGAAAAACCTCTTGATTTCTTATACCTCAAGATTTTAATCCACCAGAGTGATTTGCACTCAGAGTACAACATATAATCACTTCCATCAACTACCAAAGGTGTTGGAAGGTGCAAACAGGGAGCTTAGCACGACAAATATTTAGAAACTTTATCAGAGCAGACCTCTGCACTGATAAAATCACCAGGGATAAACACAGCTCGACGTGGAAGCTCTCTGATGGTGCCGTGGTGGGGATGTATGGGGAATGAAATCTGTGATCTGCCAGTTCCCAGGAGCTGTTTTCCTTGGCCACAGCCCTGCAGGTTCTTGCTCCAGGAGCTGGAAGGTCAAGAGCAGCACGTTTACCATGAGGCAGGGCAGGAGCAGAGCTTGCTCCTCCAGCCAGTGCTGTTCTCCTCCTCCCTGTCCACTCCAGACAGGGCACTGAGGCTCAAGCATCACAAGATCTGGTCAAAACCCCAGCAGTTTCCATAGCAGACAGATCAGGGAGTACTGAGAACAGAATTTTAGGGGACATGGAGCAGTAGACACATTCCCCAAACTCTCAAATTGCCAGTGATTATTCTTGGAGAGTTATCTCCAGTCTTCAATACAACACAAGGAACAGGTTGTGTCACCCCCCAGCACCTTAACTTTCAGGGAGGGTTTTTTTTACCTTCCTCTCTATGTCTTTTTTTTGTTGTGGGCTTAAATCCTACAGGAGAATAACTAGGAGAAAGGTAAATCAGTTACATCTTTTTAATTATAGAAATGAGTAAAGACAGGCACTTCTAGTCCTGCCTGATTTCAAGAAGTGTCTGAGATACCACAGTCACAGGCAGGCAGTTTGTCTACAGCTCAAAATACCCATAAAAAACCCTAGAATTGTGCTTAGGCTCCTTATAATGGTTAAAAAATGCCAAGAGAGCAGATCTATTTTTCATGTTGATTAAAACAAGAAGTGGGATGATCACACAACCAAAGGTATTCAGCTCGGTGGAAATCATGTTTAAATTTCTGGCAATCCTGCCAAATATTTTAGCAATTTGATAATATAATTGAGCCATTATAAGAAGAAAGATTTCTGGGCTCACATGGTTCACAAACTGGGTTGATTTATTTGTTTTTGTTGAATTAGGCCTAAAGTAATTGAAAAGTAACAGCAGCTGTTACAAAGGTCAAATTCCCCAATACTCAAAAAAACTTCAACAACTTCTGTCCTTATTTTGTTGCATTGTAAAGGTGTTCAATTAATCAGTAATGTGATTTAAAAGCAGTCCTAAAAAGCATCTTGTGCCTTTGTTCCTCTAGGAAGACACAGACATACCCATCCCAAAGTATTTCATTAAAGAAAACCTGGGAATGCTGCAGGACAGGGAGAAATTCCTGGATGAGATTTTGCTCAATGCTGGTTTGCTGGAACAGGTAAATGCACCCCACACCTACATGTCATATTTGCTTTGTTTATTTTCCAGCCACATGTGGCTGAACACTGATGTGAGAAGCACTTTCACAGCAGTGAGGAAGTAAAAGTGTGTTTACAGATAAGGCACAAGCAGAAAGTAAGCTTAGATTTCCCTGTCAAACAATATCCAGTCACATCTCGAGGCTGGGTAAGACTTGAAATGATTCTACTCTGCTTTCTGTGTGTGAGAGTGTCACAAAGAGAAGCACTTTGGCCAAGTTAATGCTTTATTTGTCTAACTAACCCTCACCCTGTAATTAGTCCTACTGAAACTGAGCTGTCCTGGCTCAGGATTCCTCCCCAGAGCAGACAGAACTCAGAGTTCAGGTCAGCACCACTGTTGGCATTCACTTGTTTATAACCTCTGAACAATGAGTGCAGTTTCTCTCGTGCAGCTCCAGAGCTGCAGCTGCTGGGAGGAGCAGAAAGCTGAGTTTTGGCAGAGCTAAGTCATCACAGACAAGTACATGAGAGCTCCAGTGAAGGCTGCTCTGGGTTTGATACACTTCTGACCTGCCTGCCTACAAGCAGGCACTGCTGACCCCTGGAAGTAAACAACAGGTGCCTACATGCCTGGGCAACTTGGATTCATGGATTCTGTAGCCATAAGAGACACTCCTGATGGCCAACTTAGTCACTGTGCTGCCCTGAGTTCTCCAGCAGTGATTGTTGATCCCACAAAATAACAGAGGGAAAGTCCCTGGGGATGGAAACAGCCCCAGGCAGAGTGCAGAGACAGAGCACAGGCTCCCTGCTGGATGCTTTGCTGGGCAGCTGCAGTCCTCCCCTGTTCCTCCACAGGACAGCTCTGGCTGAGTTCTCTACTCTTCTACTCATTGCTCTGGGGAGATCCTGTTTCAACACAGTTTATCCTGGAGCTTTTTTGCTTCCCAGAGTTCTGCTTTTGCCCCTTTCCAGCGTGGCATCCATCAGGGATGAGGTTGTCCAGTGAGAAGCCAGAGCACCAGGCTCTGGCAGGGTCCAGCTCTGCCTTGCCAGGCTGCCAAAGGGAGCCAAAGGATTCAATAAATGGCAATAAAATCACCTCACCCAGTTTAAATCTGATGTCCTGTGCTGCACTTGCAGCTCACTCACCACTGGAATTGCTGCAGGGTTGTCAGCACTTCTGCACCTTATCCTCTCAGGAAATCCTGTGTAACCAACTGGAATTCTCCAGTGTCCGTGGCAGTGCTGTTAGGAGCAGTCCAACATAAATCAAAGGCAGTGGAGTTAATCTCAGGAATCTGCTCTGCACATCGTTTGTGTAATTCTGCTCAGGAAATCTGTGTAATCCTGTCCTAGAAAGCCCTGCTGAAAGTAAGTGCCACACAATATAAATAGAATAATTAAATAGGAGCTGCCTCCAGTTGGGAGGTGAACATCAAGAAAGGACACTAATTTGGCTTTTCCAAGGGGAGCAGGAGGGTTCTCAGGAATGAGAAGGGGGAGTCCCTTCCTCCACTTGCACTGTTCTGATCCATTTTCCCCCTCTGACTCAGAACAGCCCCTCCTTCCACTTGGATCAAAAGAACTACAAACCCAGCAGCACATCCAGAAACCCTCCCTTCAGAAAAGGAAAGGAAAACATTCCACAGCCTAAGAAAGTCTCCTTTTATTAGGACAGAGCCCCATGGTTATGTCTTTTTGCTCAAATGGATGGAGTTCAGCAGGACTGCATGAGCCACTGGGGCTTCCCAGCAAAGCAGCTTTTCCTCATCACACATCAACATCTCTGCTGTTTGTTTCCTACCACCTTTTCATCTTAGGAACTTTCTACAAGTTGATTCATGGTTTCATTTTCTAACTGAGGCAGGCAGTTAACAAAACACAACTTCCCTTTGGTCATTCCTCTTTTTTTTTTGGGGCTGTTGAAGGAACCTGTCGTGGCCATGACACTTGAAGAGGGCATTAAAGTGGTCCAGGTGGCAGAACGAGCTCGCCAGGGCCGCGCTCGAGCAGCATTCATGAAGAGAATTTACCTCGAGGAGAAGAGACAAAGTCAAAAAGCAGACCAAGAAATGCATAAAAATCCAGATGATGCTGCCACTTGCATCCAAAAGGTGAGTTTCTGACAAAGCCACACTTGTGGCAAAGCCAAATGTGACAGCTTTTTGGTCAGGAGAGCAGCTGCAGACAGAAAGGCAGCTCACAGGATGGGAAGCATTCTGAAATGATCCTTTTCACCCAGCAAGGTGAAATACATCATTTAAATCACTTCAAAAACCAGACTGGACCTTAGATGTGGGACCAATGGAACCAGTCCTGTGCTGGCAGTGCAGGATGACTTCATAACTTCCATGTTGTTTTTCCATTCTGATTTTTATGACCTCAGTTGCTCTTTTCTGGCATCTCCTTGGAATTCAGTGCATCTCTGGATTCATGCCTTTTCCTGTGATCCCCAGGGGAAGAGTTCATTCCATATCTAGAAAAAAGGACAGAAGGAGGTCAGTGCTAAATTCCACAAGAAGTCTTACACTTGAATAATTCAGACAATTCACATGAGAGCAAAACTCAGCCTAAACCTTGTGTCTAAACTTCATGAAGCACTGGTAGTTTCTAGAAGCCACCCAGACCAGTGTGAGGGGATAACAAACCTCAGAATTTGTTTAAAAAAAAAAAAAAAAAGAAAAATTAAAAAGCAGATGGCAACCTGTTAAAAAGCAATAGTTTCAATTGTATATTGTGCCTTTCCTTCCTCTATTTGTTTTTTCCTGTGTCTGCCCCAGAAAAGGAAGCTGTACCAGGGCCCATTTATCTCATTAGGGTTTTGTTTCCAATCCAGGTTTGGCGTGGGTACCACCAGCGCAAGAGAACAGAGGAACTGAGAGAGGAGGAGATGGTGTTTCTGGGCATGGTAAGTGAGGCTGTGCCTAGAGCACAGAAAATGCCACACTCTGTTTGTTCTTCAGATTTTATAATTCAGCCCAAGAGGAGGAATTTCCTCAATATTCCTCAATATGATATCAAATCATGTAGAATTGATTTCTGCTGATGCCAGGATGATTTTTTGCCTTTTCTTTCACACCCCTCTCACACACTCTTTTATACAGTTTGATGTGTTCTCAGTGCTTTCAGCCCCACACTTGTACCTCCCCAAGGCTGAGAACTCAGCTCAGCCCCACGGCACCGTTAAACCAGGAGAGCAAACATCCTGGGAGCCCCAGACACCAAGGGCCTCTCCAGAACACATTTTGTAAACTGAAATAAGCCCATCCAAAGAAAAAGTTCTTCACAATGAGGGCTTCACTCCAGCCTCTCATTGAGAGATCTTTAATAAATATGTTAATTTAGCAAAGCCTGTAATTGTGTGCATTTTGGTGTGACTGAGTGCATGCATTTTCAGGGCATTCCACCTGGACCAAGTGCTGCACCCAAGGATCCTAAAATAAATACCAAAGTAAAAACCCCTTTTTCCCCATAAACTGTTTTGGTTTTAATTTTAAGTCCAGAGAAAGGCATCACTACGATTCCTCCAATTTTAAAAGGAGCCTCCAAGGAATACAGAACTCAGCTGAAATGATAAATGGCACAGGAGTAGCACAATTTGTCTTCTGCTGAATGGGTTTGTGCTGTCTGTACACTCTCCAATGTGTGTGGCAGATGTGGAAAGTGGCTGTGGAGAATTTGCCCTGGGTTCCAGGGAATTTGACCTGAGCCTGATCAGCACGGAAATTGTATTCATCAACTTTTCAAGTCATGATTTGGAGACTGGTGAGCTGCCTTGTGGCTGGAGTGGAATTTATGGAGGTTGGAAAAGCCCTCTAAAATCACCAGGTCCAGCCATTAACCCAGCAGTGTCCAGCCCACCACTCACCCATGTCCCCAAGTGCCACATCCACATGGTTTTTGAAAACTTCCAGGGATGGTGACTCTACCACTTCCCTTGGTGTCTTAAATGGCTCCCTAGAAACAGAGAGCAGACAGGAATAAAGGAATCAAGGAGGGATTGATTGGAAAGGCCTTCAGAGGTACACTCTGGGCTCCAGAGGCTCCTGCCTCAGTGCATCCCAACATGGACAAGGACAGCTCCCGAGTTCTTCCCACTTGGATCTCAGCATCAATTCCCCAAGCAGAAGCCAGGCAAGGATGGAATTTGCCCAAGCTTGCCCCCCTGTCCCCAAGATTGTGGTTTGCAGTTCTTGTTGGGCCTAGGAGGGTCTGGGTGTCCTTGGAGAGCTGGAGAGGCTTTGTTGTGTGTGTGTGAGCATGAGAGAACAGCACTGAACGAGCTCCAGGGAACTGCAGAGTGACACTGGGCAGGGCAGGGTTGGGAAAATATCAAAGTTAAAACCTAAGGCATCACCCTGGTCAGCCTGTTCCAATGCTTGACAGCCCTTACAGTGGGCTAAAATAAATAATTTTTCCTAATATTCAATTAAATTAAAGAAGCAAAATCCTCTCTTTCTCCCACCCCTTTGCAAGGCACTGCATGTGCATGTCAAGAGCAGGGAAGAGAAAGCTAAGAACTGGCAAATAATCCATCAATATTTCCCCAAGTCCATGTAAAAATAATCCAAATCTTCCTCACATCACACTGCAGAGGCACAGGGAAGTGAAGAGCTGCCCATGGTCAGGGGGGAAAGGTAAAAATTAAAACACCCTTTCCAGAAGGAATGTGCTCCTCCCACCCCCTTCCTTGCAGCAAATACCCAAAAATTAGGATAAATTCTTCTCTGTTGACATTTTTTTTTGCCCCCTCCAAGTCTTTGGAATCACTAACAGGTGTCAAGCCTCAGCCAGATCCAGCAGCTTTGTACCAAGTTCTAGTGATATTCTGATAAAGCAGCAGCACATCACACAAACATTCAGCACTGCTCTGCATTTCTTAAGTTTATTTATGCTTCCACATTCTACAGTTAAGTGATTAATGTATAAACCAATAATTTAATTTTGATTCAAAACTTGCTTTCTGCTTTTCCTAGGTAGTTTGGGTGATTTCCTTGCCCAGCAATGGAATTGCCCTTAGCTACTTTGGAGGGTTCTGAAAACTGATTGTGCCTAGAGGATACATCTCACATAATTAAAAATAACATTAATACTTTACCTTTAGGAAGAAAAATGTACATTTACCTAAACTTTGCTGTGTTAAATACAAGTAATACCTTATGGATTATTGCCTTTAGTAACAGCTAAACAGAGCCTTGGGTGCCAATTCTGCCTCTGTTTAAGACAAAATTCCCACAGGTTTTAGCTAAATGATGCCAGAATGCTTTTTTGCTTTTTCTTTTATACCCCTCTCACATACTCTTTTATATTTTTATGTGTTCTTAGTGCTTTTAACCTACATACTTGTAACTTTTCAAGTCTAATAACTTAATTGAGACCCACGGCACAGATAAACCAGGAGACCAAACAGCCTAGAAACCCCAGACACCAAGGGCCTCTCCAAAACATAGTTTTGTAAACTAAGATAAGCCCATCCAAGAAGAAAATTCCTCAGAACAAGGAGTTCACTCGAGCCTCTCATTAGGGAATCTTTGATAAATATGTTAATTTTGCAAGGTCTATAATTGTGTGCATTTTGGTGTGACCAAGTACATGCATTTTCAGGGCATTCCACCTGGACCAAGTGCTGCACCCAAGGATCCTGAAATAAATACCAAAGTAAAAACCCCTTTTCCCCATCAACCATGTTTTAATTTTAATTTTAAGACCAGGCAAAGGCAACAAAATACTTTGGGATGTACTGAAAATGACTTAGAAGTGGCACCTTTTGCAAAAGAAGGGATTGTTTCCTGTCAAATCCCATGATGTTTCTGTGGAGTCCTCAGGAAGGAAATCTAAATCTGGCATCAGATATTTCAGGGTTCACAGCCAAGCCCTCATTTCATGGTGGCCCAAGTGTGGGAGGAACTGGTAACTAGGATGTGAGCAGCTTGGTTTATGGGGAGCATAATGTAATCTATATCATCAGAGGGATGAAGGGAATTAAAACCAAACACATCGAGTGCAATTCAGTTCCTGACCTCCATTTAAAAGCAACAGAATTGATGTTTGCTCCTCTGCACTCTGACTCATTGCTCTTTATCAAGTTCATAATCAAAGCACGTGGGGGGAAAAATTGGTAACTCCAAATAAAATTTTTTAAAAAGATCTGTTCATCTTTGCAGGGTTTTTATATTTGCCTTTTCCTTTCCCTGCTGCATTCCCTTCCCTGGTCTCCAAAGGAAGCAGACATTGGTTCCCACTGATAGATAGGCAGGGAGCTCCAAAGGTCAGGTCCCTTTGATGTATGATCACGTCAGGCCTCTAAAAAATGACCCCAGATCTTCATGTGTAAATATGTTGAATTTGCTTTTCTAATGCTGCACGACTTAGATAAATTAGAAGAGCCAACCATCCGTTACTCTGAGTCCATCCCAAAGGAGACTCGACTTTGGTTGCAATAAATATAATTTCTCTTATAATTAGGGCTATTTTTTTTTTTT